>BOPP01000512.1:17481-31282 GCA_017312745.1 Gryllus bimaculatus | reverse complement strand
GATTCCCATAACCCCCCCCCCCCCAGATCGTCCAAACACCAAACCAAAATAACATTCCTCTCCACTCACCCCGATGTATTGTCACATTGCACGAGCATCGAAGAGTCTGCAAAACCCCAAAACTACTAATCAGCAAAAATGTTCTCAGCGTGAAGAGTCACTGAAGAAAAAGGGACAGCACTTCTATAAAACACCACATTCCCCTGCCTACCTCAATGACCCTCAACGGACTTGGAGATGCGTTGCATCTTTGTAGAGGCAACAAATAAGTCTATGTGGAACCATTATCTTTCCTTTTTTATTACAATTATCTGATACCACTTGTATAAGTTTTTCATCTGAATTTTCATAAAGCTCACTATAATTCAGTTTTACTTCAGGTATGACTACTGAACTTCGAGGTTAAAACAGCACCATCACTAACAGATACACACTGTTCAAGTGACATTCTAACCTGAAAATATGTGTTATGGAGAAAGTGCGTATGTGCCAAAAACTACTGAACAAACTATAATTCCACTTTCTTCTATAATTATTTGGGAAACTATTCTCTAGAACACATTAGCTTCTATAAACACACTTAGCCGATTCCCGCTGAGGTTATTAAAATTTCTATCTCCTCTCACACAGAATTCTTATCAGAAAAATTATTCTCTGGGGAAGAAATAAAAACTTCTGCCTCCAGAATCCTAATGGCCGTCGCCATTTAGATTACAAAGAGAAAATAAAACGTGCCCACAGTTCCAAACATGGAACAAGATTTATTACATACTTTCTGGGTTAGGTTTCAGTCAAATGATATGACTGTAGGTTCTTCATAAAAAGATATTTTCTTCAGTATTTACGAATATTCATATACCATTTCACAACAACTGTAAATACATACTTACCGATTCTTTTCAGGCATCTTGAAGGCAAATGGGCGTGTTTTTAAGCTTACTATTCTTAGTCACATTTCGCGAAATGTATGTAAACTAAAAACTAAACTTCCTCTCAATAGTAAAGGGAACTAGCACAAAATGAATCTTTAAAATATTTATTAACAAAACTATATATAATAAAAAAATTAAGTTCTTCTTCAAGTCTGCCTTTTCCATTACAGGTTAAAGAGTTTTTAAATTTATACAAAAATCTTATGACCACAAATGTTATAGAAACGGGTTGTTCAAAGGATTTGGTAGTGCAATAATTATTTGCTCCATGACATTTTCGAAAATTTATTTCAAGACTGAATACAGAAGATCAAAAAGAAATGTGTTGATTACCAACATTAACCAATTTTTCTTATATATATATACATTACAAGCATCACAGAAATAACATTCAGAAGAAAAAAAAATATACTGACAATACACTTAACAAATAAATAAAGGTAGATACAAGTTTAGTAACCGGATGTAACCTGTAGCCACTTGACATGGCTTCACCTCATCACACCACATCTACAATTAGCCGAGTGTTGAATAGAAACAGAAGCTGAGCATTACTCTGTAAAACAAAATGTACTTCTGGTAACAGAAAACTCCACCAGTGAAAAACCAACAAGACAGAACAATGCTCAGTTATGTTTAAAAATATAATAAACATAGCACCTCTAATTATAATTATTGCATATAAAATTATAATTTCTCATTTAAACTAATTTCTTGTTATTCAATAGTTTTATTACAATGAACTTCTAGACATACATCTTAGCAGAAGATATGAGAAATAAATCCAAATCTAAAAATATGAAATATAATCTAAAATCTGAGAAACATTTTTCCTAAATTAATAAAATTTACATACATACACAGAATAAAGGCAATTCACAAATATACAATAGCTATAAAAGATACATAAAGACTGATTTAAACTATTAATGAAGCATAATATAGGAATATTAATAGGAACCACTAAATTGTATGTAAACCTCTAAATGAGTATGATTCAGGTTTGAAGACAGTATCATGGTATAGTAATAAGTCTATATAATGCAATTAGATAAACTTAACTTAATTAGTAATTATTCATAATAAAAACTAAATGACTTTGCATCATTTATTTCTTCAGAATTTTCCTATATACTTATGATCATTAATTTAAATAATATTACACAATCTTCTAATCTTAAAACCAGTTGACCAAATACGAGGAATGAAAATTAAAATGAGCATTTGAAGCCATTAATGAGTATGGCATATGTAAAAAGCTTTGTATGCAAACGACATTACAATCAAGTCATTGCAAAAACATGGTTTCTTAAGTGCAAATATAGTAACTTATAAAGTACGATTTAGTGAATCTGTAGTTGTTAAACCTATAATTGGGGTTAATCAAAGTGTAGCTCAAGGAGGTAAACAAAAAACCTAAGATGCTTTAGTAACAAACTAGATGTAGCAAAAGCTATTGATGTTAACAATTTTCTTGTATAATCTATATCTGTTTTTTTTTAAATAGAATATTTACATCAAAAAATCACTAATCTCGTTAGGTAATCTTTTGTAAGTTATTTTCTTTTCATTTTTTTTTTTTACATTTCAATTGATAAACAACATCAGGTTCTTTTCGAAGACATAACGACGCTGGTGCAAGTGTCTCGCTGAACAACAAACTCATCACGTCAAGGGCGCAAGACGTCTCGGAGGCCGCCGCACGTCGCCATGCCAAACGGCCTCATATCCTCGTAGATGCCGCCCCAACCTCGGAGGCTCTTGTTGGCGCCGGCCGCCAACAGCTTCGCTATCTTCTCCTCGTCGCGCTGGTGCGCGGCGTAATGCAACGGCGTCGCCCCGTCCCGATCCCGGGCGTCGACGTCTGCCCCCGCGGCGATCAGCACCTCCACGTCCTCCAGTCGACCGCTGACGGCGATGTGCAGCGCGGAGCGGCCGTCCAGGTGGACCGAGTTGGCGCGAGCGCCCCTCGCGAGCAGCAGCGACACGACCCGCGCGTCCGTTAAGAGCGCCGATATCAAAGGGCACTTTCCGTCGGTGTCGACGTAGTTGATATCGGCTCCGGAATCCACAAGGCGACGGACCTCGTCGGGACTGGTCGTTTTACACAAGGCCTCCCCAAACTGCGAAGGAGCTGCTCGAGAACTCAGCATCCGCCTCTCGACCTCTTTCGTTCGTCGCTCCAGCTGCTGCCTCGCGTGCTCTTGGTCGTCGTCGGCCGCCGCTCCCGCCCCCAGGGCGACGCTGGCGCCAGAGGGGGAAAGGGGCGCCCCTGGCGGCAAGGTCTCCCACCGCTCCACGAGAGCCTCCATGCGCGGGAAAATCCTCAACAGCGCTCTGTGCACGGTCGCCTCCAACTTCCCCACTCTACTCTCCAGCCGTCTCAACGCTTCCTGGTCCCCAGCCCCCACGCTTTCGCTTTTCTCCGAGATCGGTCCCACGCTCTTCTCCAGCCGAGGCATCGACTCGCCCAGGGATTGTCGGATGGCGCTGATGGCGATGTCCCGGTCCTGCAGCTGCTGCTGCATCTGGCGTAACGCCGACGACGCCCTCTCCTCCTGCAGGCGCACGGCCTCCCGGAAACTGCGCTGCGCTATCATCAGCCGGCGCTCGTCCGTCTGCAGCCTGCGCTGGGCCTGCTGCTCGTGCAGGCGCACGGCCTCCTGGATCCTGCGATGGGCCTCCTGCCCGTGCAGGCGCAGGGCCTCTTCGACCCGCTGGCGCACGGTCTCCTCGAGGCTGCGCTGGACCTCTTCCACCTGCAGCCGCACGGCCTCCTGGAGGCTGCGCTCAGCCTCCTGCTCCTGATGGCGCAGGACCTCCTGAACGCGCGCCAGCCCCTGCGCCACCTGGTTGATGGCGTCGCTGAGGGTGACAGCGCCTTTGCTTGAGCTCTGCGACGCCATTTCTCGACGGTTGAACGTGCCTGTAAAGAAACTCAAACTTTAGAATACCTCCAAAACTTCGTGCTATTTTTTTAAAGCAAAACAGCGGCTCCGGTGTTGTAGCGTTTTCGTATCGAACTGTTATGCTAAAATTTGCGGGCTGAAATCCGGTCAAACATTGGCTTTTTTTTAAAGGCCAAAAAATCTTTACACACTTTCTTTCGGACGGGGAGTAAGGCCGGTAGTTGTGCCATGTTGGAGATTTAGTGCATGACAGATGCAGAAGCCTGTGAGCTAAAGTTTAGCCGACTGTTCAGTCGCTCGAATTATTTTGCTATCAGAGAGCGAAAGGAGAGAAGAGAAACTTTCGTGGTCAAAAGGGCAGGGCTCATGGCTTCAGCATCGCACGTTACATAAAGCATCACTGAACTGAAACCGAATCATAATTGTACTTTAAATACTAATCACATTAAGATAATGTTATTCCCCCAGTTTATAATTTTAATTTTTGAAAATACCTTCTAAACCTCAGCAAAGAGTTTAAAAAATATACAGGCTATGTTTCATCATCTGAACACAACACACCCTTCTCCCTACAATTAAATAGTCAAATATTAATTTTTAAAATATATAAGACTTTTATAAAACATTGTTTTATTTTTGTGTTACAGGTATGTGTAAATTCAAAATATTTAGTAAACGTTCAAGAACAGATCGTGCAAGCTTTTTCAACAAACTTTCTAGCTATGATAATCACTAGATAAATGAAATAAGCAATTTCAAAGTAAAAAGAAATTATGTTACTGAAATAGCCTAGTTTGTGATGATTTCTGTAAGCAGAAAAATATCCAGAATTAAACAACATCTAACCATCATCTTCAACAAATTTATTGAATATGGAATTGTTTCAAACCACTTTAAAAACGTTGAAATTGGCCCATCTTTAAATCGGGCAACCGAGACAAGCTACAAACTTCAGACCCCTGTCTTACTATCCAAAGTTTTTGAAAAAGTGATTAAAAATAGAATGGTTAACTATATTGGCACACAAAATAATGAATCCCTTACAATTTGGTTTTCAAGAAGGCAAGAGTACGGAAGGTGCAGGTGACTAATATCATTTGTGATGAAATTGACAAGACTGAACCTGTATCTGTTTATTTAGATGTTGTCAAATGGCAAATTTCGTATATTGCGTTCAGCCAGAAATCATCAATTTAATGTGAACAGAAAAACTGTATCAAGACATTGTAAAAATCACGTAAATAAATGGATATACAATGCAAATAGTCAAGGAATACACGTTAGCAGTGCGACCTGTAAACAAAAGTTAAGTTCCATGGTTGCATGACGGGAAACAGGGTCCCGTGGAATAGATATAAGGAATGTATTGCGGTGATGGTCTTTGAGAAATATTCCAATACTCTTTCTATCTCACGCCAGCAACAAGACCAGACCTATCAACGAGGCCAAGAACCTCCTACTAAAAACTGCATTTATGTTGGTAGCAAGCAGATCACTGAAGTAACAAGTGAAAGGGAAAACACTTCTAGCATCTATTATGATTGTGGTGAGTACACAATTTACTTTTTTAAGCCACTACAACATAATGCCTGTTGCAGTCAGGACGGTGCCACTACGAAGAGACTTTCCTAGCCCACTATCTTTTGATGGAAAAATTCAATATTGTGGTTGTAGAAGAAGTCGAAAAAGCGAATCTTTTGCAATTTAGAGTTAACAGTAAAAATCGGACCTTTGCCATCATTATAAGTATGTTCTATACTTATAAGAAATTAAAAAAAAGTCATTATTGAGATAATTCTGAAAATGTCCCCAGAGCTTCATGTAAAGTATCCCAAAAATCAATGAATGTTTTTCAAAATCGCAGAGCTTCGACTCANAAAAAAAAAAAAAAAAAAAAAAAAAAAAAAAAAAAAAAAAAAAAAAAGCCTTCACGATTTGGCCGCTAGTGTCCGCATTCACCGAAAAGAAAATTACGAACGTGTGTGTGTATCTATCTATCTATATATATATACATACACATAATCACACACACATTAACTTTCGATATTAGGGGACCCCAAAACATGGATTTCCGTTAATATTTCGAAATTTGACTTTCCGCAGGATTACAAAACTTTCTCCATACTACGTATATTACTCCGTATATACGTACGTACACGAGAAAGTAGTAACCAGTTTACAGGATCTTGTCAAATGTCAAACCACAATTCTGTGTAAAATTGCATGTCCACATACGACAGGTAGCATGTTGTATGTCGAAACCCATAGACAAAT
Organism: Gryllus bimaculatus; assembly: GCA_017312745.1. Taxonomy (NCBI): domain Eukaryota; kingdom Metazoa; phylum Arthropoda; class Insecta; order Orthoptera; family Gryllidae; genus Gryllus; species Gryllus bimaculatus. The sequence continues at coordinate 25,167 of BOPP01000512.1, read as the reverse complement.
GAGAATAAAGATAACATTTTAGAACTGGGAAAATTTATGAGCATAGCGGACAAATAAATGATATTTCTAGGCCAATATTATGAGAACTCTCCCTCTCCCCCCCCTCTCTCTCTCTCCATCTCTCTTTAGGGCCCCAAGTTAAAGACATGCCATTAATTAGTTTTTGTACACTAAATTTTAGGAGTGAAAACCATTTATTACAATAAATAATTACAAAAAATAAATTATAATTCTTGGAATTTCATGACAAAATTTAAAATTTAAATTTTGATCTTTTCTACGCGTTTACAAATTTATCAATGACAGAAATATTTTGCTGCATAATTTTTTTCATACTCAATTGATAAAATACTTGAATTACTGAGATGGTTTTGTGGCATTGTACTTTTGAAATAATTTTTAAGAATGTTTAATTTTGAATTCATTTGGTGCAGGTGACCGGGGCGGAAGTGTCAAAAACACTCAATACACATATTGGGATTACTTGTTAATAATGAGCAATGTTTAATTATAAGTTTGCAAGATCTATAGTAGATCTTAGTTTTGAAAGCAGACTCCTTAAACAAATGTACAAAGACAGTAAATGTGATAAGTTTACCATAATACGTGCTGGGGATTTTGATTGAAGTATTTGTGTGTCGGAAATTTTCATCATCCAAAAGATCTATCCAAACTTGTGACTGTTGCCACTTGTTTTCAATCCAACAAATCCTCACTCCAACTGGTTATTGGCAATGTCTAGGCATTCATAGTAAACATTAAGTTTGTATCTTTGTTTACCATCAGTGATTCAATGAACCTCGCAAAGTTCATCAAAATTTATCATTTTCTTCACTTATTTATAGCTAAATTTCAGTTCTGATTTCCAGACTTTGAATAATTCTATTGCATCATTTTCAAATCATCATTGTGATTCTGAACAGTAAATTCTGTACAGTTTGCAAATCCAAATCAGGGCTGTGAAGGTATTTCAAGTGTTAGTTGACATTAATATTTTGGAATGAAGTGCTTCATGAGAAACAAATGCAACATTTTTTCTTTTCTTTTTTTCATTCACTCCAGACATTTTGTTAGAGAGTAATGATTGTTTGATGGCAAAATATTAAAATATGCTAATCGTCTCGCATGTAAGAATCATTCCTGATGACCATCTTGTAGGACGGGGGAAAGTTGTTATAATGTAAGATTATTTGATTTCTTTTTTAAATCCATAATGGTCGATAATATGTTCCACAATTAATGCTATGACCAAAGAAAACAAATTCGTTCCAGGAAACAGTAAAACATCTGAACTTCTATTGTTCCATTCATCATTAAGCACAAGTTTTAAATGATGGGCAGCACAATGTCCAAACAAAGAATTGTTAACTTCATCTATTTTTTTCTGAATACTACTGTAAATTTCACTCATAACTTCTGTGCCATTATATCCATGACCTCCACATTTAGATAAATCAGTGTCTTGTTCTTTTATGCTCTCGACAATATAAAAATGCCACTTGTGCTGATTGATCTTCAACTTTCTTAAACCCTATGAAAGATTAGTTTTATGTTAATTAGTTTGCCGGGTTGAACTTTCTCGATATAGAAGAAAATAGCGCTTCTTTCATTTCTTCTATGATTTTTTATGTCACAATATTAGATAAAAACTCTTTTCGTTTTTAAATTGGAGGTCTTAAATAGCATGTGGCCTGTCAGTCCCTAAGGAACTCTTGCCGCTGCCCCGAAAATAGTTACCAGTAGGAGGAGCTCAAATTTAACCCAACACTTCTCTAATATTCCAATGATCACAGAAATTGAAATACTACTATCCAGCCTCAGAAGATGTGCAAGGGTTCTGCTGCTTTGTTAGTCCCTGAAGTTAGGAAAAATACAAGATGTTTTAATAATTCTCAATAAGCACAGAATCTAAAAGAAAACTATGCAGCTTACAGCCAAGTCAGAGGTTTTTCTGGTATCATTAGATACCTATGATATTGGGGAAAATACAAAATCAATCTATGTTTCAATTTTTACTGAATGAGCGAATATTCGATTGTAGTATTATCCTATTCTCATATTGTCAATAACCTACTCAATTGTCCTACTCAGTGCAGCACTACTATGACACAGCTAACATCATGCCAATTAGCCACCTGCCAATAAACATTTGCTATTCATATGCTGGTTATGGAAGAGCAACTATTTTTATTTTCTTGGTATGTAGGAAATGTAGTGTACATCCGAATATACTTAACTGAACTCTTGCAGTATTCATGAAGATAATTTTTGTTCAAATATTTAATTTATTGCAGTGTTACCAAGATTAAGTTTTTTGTTTTTCCATAGTATTGTACGTACATTGTATTTTCTGTAGTATTTTTTCTTAGTTCTGCATTGTATTTTTTCTAAAAGTATTTTGTGTTTGTTTGTTCAACAATTTTCTGCTGCAAGCCACTAGTAAGACACTAATTTCATGACTGTCAATAACTTTCACAATCAAATATGATACACTTGATCCGTCTGTAATATTTCTAGGAGAGAAATTATTTTCTTCCATGAATTGAATTCTTTTTCTAGCATTGTTCACCAACTTTTCCCCGTATCCCCATCTCAGTCAGTATATAGGCGAAAATACAACAATTACACAAAAAAGTGCTAATTACTATTGCTTGGTAAGTACAAAATGTTTTTAATAGCTTCAACTACCTAACTGCAAAAATAAACTACCTACCTTGTGGCAACAACATCTCAATCATTGTGTTTTTTTTCAATGCAATCACAAAATACTAATTCAAGAAAACGTTTCTTCATGGAAACAGTAAAAGCCATTCTGTTTATAAATGGATAAGAGCCATTATTCATGTTGAAATTGCTAAACTTCCTTGATTTCAAAACGTGCTGGTTGACGAAAATAATTTCTGATAAAGTATTTGTATTGATTGCATTACCAACACGAAAGTAAAGAATTAAGAGAAAAAAAATTAGTAACTACTGCTGTTGAGATTGCTGACACTACTGCTTGAGAATCACAACCTCATGTTTTTGTTGATTTTTCATCTCAGAAGTGAAAAGACATTATCCGTTTTGAACCTGAGACTATGCAACTCCCCTACGATGTAGTTCCATTTAATTACTACATTCTACTTTTAAAGAAGACTTAGTTATTTAAGATTATAGTTATTTTCAAGACCTATGTATTGCAAGTATTAACTGTGACCACAGCTATTTTAAAGCATAATAAGTAGTAATTGTTGGGTAAAAATTTTGATTTTTAACATTTCACATTATATTCAAGTTTAGACAACAGATATTATCACACAAAAACCATTTACTTTAGAAGCCTACAAAGATGCTCTGAGAAAGAAAAAAAAGGGCAGTGGCAAAGGCAAAACCCAAAAATCGAGGCGACAAATTACTTATATTTCTTTGCACCATCTATATTTACGACAACATTCAATTTTAAAATAATGAGGGAATATTAAACAATTATAATATGTTGGATAAATTATAGATTAAAACTTAATATTCTGATGGTTTCTTCGAGTATAAGATACCATCCACACATTACTCGGTAAGTGTATTACTGCTAGATAGGGAATTATCCCTTGCCCTGCACGGAGGAAATTTAGAATGAAAACATACAAATCACACTATAGTTCGAAAATCAGGTGCACATCCAACCCACATCATACTACCACTGAATGTAATTTGGAAACACGATAAGTATTTTCAAATCGAGACTTTGAAAATTCTATTCCATTTTTGAAAGGTTCCTTCTCTCCTAGTAATATAAGTTGCCAGAAACTTTTAATGTTGGGTTCCAGTGTGAAGCTATTCGCACATTAAAAACAATGATTTTCAATTTTCGCAAAAATCATTTGGGGAATTTTTGAAAACTGCACTTTTTGGGACAGTATAACAATTCAGAACATACAGTTTCATCTAGCAAGAGAACCACAGCACTATTCAAATGTATCCTTGTCGCTAATATCCCCTAATTTACTACTGTGCCAGTGACTAGAGGTAATATGATGAAGCCATACCAAATGGGCCCTATGAGAGAAAATTTGATATTTTTTTGAATGAACACAGCCTTCCGAATATCTGGCACAATGAGATATTAAAATCTGCATTCAGGATTATCAACTTGGTCCTTTAGCATTTTCGCTATTCCACAAAGCTGAGCCTGGCTCTTACCTCCGAGAACTGACACGTTCTCTGTGTGAATAGGAGCAATCTCAAACCATGAACGCAAGCTTCTTAGCTTCAAAAATACAGAACGTGATATGTAAATGCAATAACATCTCCAGTCTGGACAATAAAACATTATTTGAGAACTATGTGAATGGATCAAAGTGAAAAATTATTTACATTTTCATATTTAACCCAGATTGTCAATCCAGATAGCCGAGATCACTAAGGAAGTAATATTGTGGTTATCTTGAGTCGAAGGATCGTTCAAATCCTGCCTTGGGCATGGATTTATTAGTGATCGCCCCTCCACCCTTCATCGTCCTATCCCTTAATTAAAAGAAGGATTAATAATTCCCTGCGCAAACAGGAAGCCCTTTCCCTAAATGGGATGTGCAGTTGGTTAATAAAAATAAAATTAAGAGACTAAGAGGATATACTAACATACTTGCCAAAAAAACTGCATGTAAAAAATAACATATGGAATTACGTTAAGAAAAATTTTAGATATAATCCATTTTTGATCACTCATGCTCATTAAAAGCTCTTAAATAACTGCATTAAAATAAACTAGGCTTATTAAATATGTTTATACATCACATGTGTGGCCCATTGAAAATGCAACACACTTTTGGCAATAATTACAAAAAAATTTGAATAATGTTTTATCCACTTCACAAAATAATTATTTAAAATGCATTATGACCTGTGTTTAATAGACTCATTTCTTAAGCTACACCGTCATAACCCATTGTATTTTGAAGAGACAATCATTGCTTAAGAAATTAGAAAACAAATTGGAGGGAGGAAAAAAAGACAAAAACAAATTCAGCGATATTGAAGTAAAACAACTGGCAGGAATCATTATATATTAAAAGAATACTCCTTGACTGGCACATTGATGAAAGTAAATTTTATGGAATTATTGCATGCTTGTATAATCAATTATTGGACACTGAACGATGGTGGAATGTCTTTCAAGAAATGAAAAACTATTTCAAAGCAGGAAAAACAATTAAAAATATAGAATGGCAGTTTCATCCTTAGCCAGTACAGTGTGTTTTTGTTTGTATTTTAAGATTGCACTCAAAAGTTAGAACTTGGCAAAAACCGAAAAGGCTCCCAAACAAGTAATTTTACACTTACTATTGAACCCCAAGAATAATTTGCAGAAGCTAATCATTGCTGACTTGCATCTCTCCAAATGTAGTTCGTTTGTAACTCAGTTCTGAATAAAAGAGCTACATTATCCAAAACAATTACAACAACATTTCTGAGTAAGTTTAAATTTTAGTTTTTTGAAAAGAAGTATAATTGCATTATAATATGATGTTTATAGATTTATTCTACTCTTCTATAAAATTAGTCCAACTGCTTAAGCATTAGCTATGATAGTCCGCAAAATATAAGAAAATCAACTGGTTAAAATTTAGTATACGGTACACCCTTAGAGAAGCGAGGCGGCGGGGATTAAGCCCTACGTGCTCTAATAGAAATGAATAAAACTTAGGGATAGACATTTTCATTGTTCGCCCTTCATATGCTTTGTCCCCGCCGCGTTATAACGCCAATTTACTTTCAAAGGCAAGTTTTCTCGCTTCGTTCGCCCGGAACAGTCACGGCGAGGCTCGGGCCTTCGCGTTTCACTATAAACATCCTTGAGTCTATCCAACGCGTAATTACCAATTCACTTTTATAAGACATCACTTTTCAAAAAAACCTCCAATATTCTAACTGCTTAGTTAACGCTGGAACGGCGCGAAGTGCCGGTTTAAACGACTTCCTTAGGTTGTACCGTATACTACATTTCAGCCAATCAATTTGCTGCAAGAATTTCAACTATAGATACACAAATTCAGAATCTTCAGCAGAGCACTGATTATTTTTTATAATCAGGCCCTAGATATTACTTACGTGAAAGCCAATAACCAAAAATGTTCACAGCCCACACTTCTTCAAAGATGGAAGTAGAAATGATATTGCAACGATCGCATACAAGACTGATCAGCACGATCAAAATGAAGACTTTCGTCCCGCCACACCGATGCCTTTTTTTTGCCTGCCCGCCGCTTGCGCTCATAGGCCACGTGCTGCCAGAACCACCATATTGAATCTCGCAACCGGCGTTAATCCCTCTCAGTGCTGCACTCACAGCGGTGGCACGCAAAACTACAACGTGACAGGGACATGTGATTCCCCCCACTTTTTTTTCAAATAATAAGGGGATCAAAAAGACGTGGTTCCCTTACCGATTTACATTTTTTAAAGTAATAATTACATTGGTATGCTTGGTAAAGAGTTACGTCGATCGTCATACGTGATATTTTCATGTTTCATCTAAAATTCGCAGCAACTTATCTTCTCTCAAAAAGTGGCTTCTTATCACTAGTTCTATCAGTGGCGTGCCCTTCATGAACCCAAGGTACACACTACGTACGCTGTAACTTAGAAGAAAAAAAATACTTCATTTGTAACCGAAAATAAATCTTACTTTATTTATAACCCAAATCTCGAATTTATATCGAAGGCGTGGTGTCGTAGCAGTTATGAAATGCCCGCGCTTGCCAGGCATCGGTGTGAGTGCGAGCGTAACCACGCAGGGCGGGCCGTCAAATGGCTCGGGGGCGATCGAGGACATCGGGATCAGGATTGCAGGACATCGCTTGAAAGAAAACAGTATTTCGAATTAAAATCTTTGCTTTTAATAATAAATGCGCATAGGTGTATGTTCACTGAAGTGCGTAATTCTAAGTTTAGTATTAGCTAAGCTTAGCATGTTTATGCTCAAATGTGGTAAGTAAGATTTTAGTCTATTGTTATAAGTGAAACTACCACGTGAGTTATTCCCTACGGTATGCAATCAGTAGAGGTACATTTACATTGCGCGAGCGAACGCTTCCGAACGAACGATTCTTCACATACAATGTAGGCTTTCACGGCCGGTATCCACATTAAAATCAGTTGTTCCGGGCTTGAAGGCCGTGGTCCAATGGAGACTTGTCCATTGCTATTAGCTTCGGAATGCTTCCAAAAGTATTTATTCCAACAAGTTGGCAAGTACATTTTCCATTTTTGTAGATTACAAAGAAACGATCGTGCTTGACACTTTCAGGCCGAAGGTGAAAATATTTACGAACTGTTTCTAAACAGTTAAATTCTCTAATATTCCCTTCACTAATTACAAATTCTTCGCAATTAAAGTCTTACTGTTTGGTATATTAATTAAAATACACGTTTGTCTATCCTCTATATCACTTATTTTAAGATTCTTTAACTCATCTCTACGACAAGCGCCAAATATACCAATTATTAAGGTCATCTTCATCAACGTCAGCTTCTATTACAAATTTATGTACGTCTTCTTTAAAAATTCTTCGACTTTTTTGTTTTATATCCTTCACTTTTCCTTTTTACAAATGCTAACAACTGGGTAAACTTACTTAATCAATATTATCCTTAACTAATAAAGTACTCTTCAGCATAGAAAAGTGGGTCTAAAGACTACTCGGTTTT
>BOPP01000512.1:0-10000 GCA_017312745.1 Gryllus bimaculatus | reverse complement strand
AAAGACATAATACAATTGTATTTACTGTAATTTCAGTATTTCAAGTATTATCTATACATATATATTTAGCAAACCAAACGTAAAGTATTTTGAATATATATTTAAATACCTATTTACAAAGTATTTTGCTGAAGTATTTAAATACTTAATTAAAAATATTATGCCCAACTCTGCATATAATGTATAACATAACAGTTTATGGCTTACTTCCTCCACCTGTAACTTTTAAATTTTCTTTTTTTCCCTTACTTTTCAATTCCCTTACCCTAATGTTTGATAGAGTATATATGAAGCATACTACTGCTGTGGAAGTATTCACAAATTTTTTTCATACCTTTACTTGCGAGGGTTTTACAAATTCGACTTTCATTAGATGATGAGTATCCTTGAAACATTTCAAATAGTTCCTTAATTACAAAAGTTACTGCCTTGAAAACATCAGAAGGAACTGTAAATTTTGGCCTCAAATAAAAGAAAGCCAGCTTGCAGGTTGATTGAAATTTTATGGAATAGGAATGGGTGTTCCTAATTGAAGATATTTGTGTCTAAATTTGTGTGCAAGATATCCAGCAACATAGAAAATTGTTGGATCTTCAAGTGTCTTTGAATTTGTTCTTCTAGTCTTGTGAATAAATTTTCTTCATCGGCATTTAGAATTAATTATGAAAGGTATGCTTAGTAATGGCATTGTCTGTCATCGAGTCTCCAGTTCCTGTGACAAGAAACTTGTCAAAACTCCACAGTCATTTTCATTCCCTTGTTCAATGTGAATCTCCATAAATGCTTGGTCCATGTCTGAGGGATTCTCTTTGTCAAGAAGTGGTTGTGCTAAATCAGAAACATCTCGAATTTGCTCCACATTCACTTTACAAGAAAGTAAAACATAAGAATGTTTTCCTAAAACATATCCAACTTTTTAACCCTCTGTTTAAAATGAAGAGCACTAGGATTCCAGATGAAGTGCTAATAAATGAGAAGAAATTCTCCAAAACATCTTGATTTAAATGATTTGTGAGAATGTAATTGATTGGTAGGCTCTTTGTATTTGGCAAATGGAAATATAATTCCTGGAGAAATTTGTTGGTATTATTCCTTTCTGAAATGGTAGCAGTGTCTGACAGTTTCCTACCCTCATTCTGTTGATGAGGTTATCCATTTCTACCAACATACTATTTTGTTGAGTGATATTAATACCATAAGCATGCTAACACCCTTGTTTTCTGGACATTGTCCTGGAATTTAGGACATCAAACCAGTTGTTGAGAGTCCTCAACATGTGTGCTGTCTCAAACTAGTTATGACCATTGAGAAAGTTCTGAGTATCACACCATTCGATTTCTTTTTGCTATAGTGTTTGCAAACAATTGTACAGCAGTTTTCACTTTTTATGTTGCCTTGCCCCTCAGTGTCAAATAATTATCTGTTACTTTGAATGCAATTTTCAAGTCACTTTGGTTAAATACCAGATTTTTCAATACATATATCTTGTTTAAACTGTTCTTCTCTGAATCTCCATGCTATTTAATACTTTTTGTGTATGTTATAAAATGGTATTTGCTGATCTGGAGAGAAAAGTGGGGTGCCAGTGCATTCTGAAAATGAGTTTTAAGGCAAAATGTGTCTAGTCTAACATAAATACCAGGAATCTATAACAAGATTCACTGTATTACTCTGCCATATCTCGTAAAAATATTCTAGAGCCTACTACTTGCAGAGAAACAGGAAGTGATGTGCAGGTGGTAATATATCAGTGTTTGCCTAAATGTAGATCCCAAGCCCTTCAATTATAATATTCTGTAAATGTGTAAATAAATCAGCACCATGTGTAATTCTTTTCTTGTGTTTAATTGTCGAGTATTTTAAAAGATGATACTAGACTAGTAATAAATCTTTATCATATTTGTGTCTTATCAAGCATAATAACACAATTTGTTATTAATATTTTATACTGTTTGTCAGTTACTATGAATGAATGTTGAACAGCAATGACTGTATATTTAAATAATTGTATTCAATGTTAATATATATACATGCGCAGTTTCTATCTCAATTCCAAGATAATTTATTTCAGCATTGAATTATTTGAATACGATTTCGTTTCTGGATAGAAAAAACAGCATTACTCTCATACCTCGCAGGTTGTAAGCAATGTACAGAGATCTTCTAACATTCTGAAAATTTCTTATCCAAAGTTAAATCAAATTTTGACACAATTATCACAGGTGTTCTGCAAGGATCTGTGCTTGCACCTTTGCTATTTCTAATATATGTTACTGATATTCCAAGCTCCTCTGATTTCTCTGTAATTTCTTATGCAAATGATAAAACATTAATAAGCTATGGGCAAAATCTTTGTCATCTAAAAACTAATCTGACTGAATGATTAAATTCAATTAAAAGTTATTTGTCTATAAATTAATTGAAATAAAATGTCGATAAAAGTGTATTAATGAATTTCAAGTTTCATTTCAAGTGTATTAATGAATTTCAGTTACCAACACCAAAATATAAATAGACAATGAATCAGTGAAGGCATAATCTTCAAAGAACTTCAAATTCTAAAATCATACAATTTACAAACAACCATAAATACACCAACACAAATATCCAAAAAATAGTAGCATGGCTATAGATCAAATAATAAATAGATGCAAATAACCATTGGTTTTCTGTTGGACGGACATTTTAAATATCAGGTCATAATACAATACATTTTCAGTGACCACACTGCCCGATTCTAACATCTTCAAACAGAAACATAACAACAGAACAGACGACTTACAAAGAAAATCCGTAACTATTAAACCAAGGAACAAATAAAAAATTTTCAAAAACTTTCTCAGATTCCGAAAAACTGGGGAATGAAATTATAAGGCAACCTGATACAAATGAATAAGTTTAACTCATCATAACTATATACTTAAGACATTTCAATGGCCATTTCCTCAATAAACTCAAAAAGATCCAGAAATAGAAAACTAAATCATGGCATTACACAGGCATAAAAGCGTCATGTGAAGAGAAGCAAACAATGTATATAAATATCTAACAAATAACAAATGTTAACTCAAACTTCATTTCATATTACAAAACAAATAATTTTATCCTACAAAAAAGTAATCAAACAAGCAAAAATTATGCACAAATGATAAGTACGTTGCAAATGCACATAATAAACAAAAGCTATGTGGGACATTATTAAAAAGACTAGAGCAACCAACTAATAATAACAGAAAAAAATATACAGCTCCGCACTAAAAAACCAAACTGTAACAAGACCCCAAAAATTTACCTGATTTATTCAATGAAGACTTTCATAAATTCGTAATAAGTTATATCTCTCCAACACTCTCTAAACCAATGAAAACACACCAGCAAAAAACACTAATAATTACACAAATTCGGGTAAATTCCATTATTTTTATATGAAACCACCTTCTCATTAAAATTATAAATCATTGGACAAATGGAGAATAATTCTCAGCAGCATGGACGACATTCCAGATTTCTTTTAAACACAGTGCTCCATGTATAGTGCAGACCACTCTCTACATCTGCAATTACTCCTCTGAAAATCAGGCATATTCCCAGATATATTTCAAATAAGAAGCAAAATTTAACATCATGTTTAAAAAGGCATAAAGTTTATGATCGCAATGAACGTTACTTCCACTACAACTAACAAAATCAAACTGTACAAGGCCGCCAAGAAAATAGCTGATTTATTCAATGAACACTTCTTCACAAATTCTGTAATAATGTTTAATCTCTCAACAACTACTCTAAACAATAAAACACACTAGCCTATTCTCCCTGTTATCAGGATTTTCACAAAAATTCTGGAAAGGTTTTTTCAAGATAGACTCAAACAGTCTCTCAATTGGCAATAATTGTCCTTACAAATGCACAACATGGCTTCAGGAAGTAATAGATCCACAGACACAGCCATCGTCTCCTTTTAAATGACATACTTGTTGCCCTAAATCAGAAGGAAATTCCCATTGCCTTTTCTTAGATTTGTCAAGATCCTTCGACATCAATTTGACCATCATATGATACTTTTAAGGAAAACTAGAATGCTAGGCGATTCGAGGCATTGCAGGCCAATGGATCAAAATCAATCAGTTTATCAACCGTAGACAATAGTTTGCCCTTCCCAACACACTAAAGAAAACAAATCTCCTCATACTACTCCTGTCCTCAAATAATAAATCCTGTTATCAGGATTTCAAAAATTCTGGAAAGCTTTCAATGATGGACTCAAACTGTTTCTACATTGGGCAAAAATGTCTTTTCTAATGCACAACATGGCTTTTCAGGAGTAACAGATTGGTCTTAACAATAACCCTGTTAATGATATCCATGAAAACTACCTTCCTCATTAACAATTCAAGAAAGCCTAAAATGGAAGGCTCACATCTCAATCTTAACAAGAAGTTTGCTTAAATCTTGCTATCGCCCTATACTACGCCCAGGTCCAAGCTCCAATACTGAGACACTTCGAACAAATGGTATTTTGCAAATGTGCACTCACACCTAAAATAATGAATAATATTCTGGGAAAATGCCCCTGAAAGCCTCGCACGTTTATTAATCCAAAAAATAAATATTGCGAACAATGACGCAGCACCATCATTAACTGGAGTCTTGCAAACCCTGCTTCAATAAACTACCGGATTCTTCCTCTACCCCTATGCATGTATATATTTGAAATCAGTGGTCTTCATAAAGAAAGATTCTCAATGGAAAAAACAAAGACACTTTTAACCGCCGCAAGATCCATCCTTGGGGCCAATACTATTCTTATATACATAAATGACATGCCTTTGGCTTTAAGGAACAACAAATAATTTTGTTGCAGATGACACAGAACATCATCATCAAGCAAAAACACAAACAATCATTAAGAAAAAGAAACTCCACAAACTTGCAAGCACTAGTAAAATGGTTTCAGACAACAAACTATCATAAACACCAGCAAGAACAGTCGCTCCTAAATTCATGAATGCCTCACTCTAAAAAAAACTCTGCACAGCATTTGCCATAAACAATACCCTGGACGATATCTCATGAAACTACCTTCCTCGATTTAACAATTCAGAAAACCTAAAATGGAACAACCTCACAATCTCAAATCTCAACAAGAAGCTCAGCAATCTTGCTATACCCTATACATCTCAGGTGAAGCTCCAACATTGGAAGAACCCTTCGAACATGTAAATTTGCAATGTGCACTCAAAGACTTCCTAAAATATGGAATAATTTCTGGGGGAAAATGCTCCTGAAAGCACTCGCCACATTTAATTACCCAAAAATAATATGGTGAACAATGACCAGCACTCCATAAGCTGGAGTTCTTGCAAACATTTGTTTAATAAACTAAGATTCTTCCTCTACATGCATGTCATATTTTGAAATAGTGGTCTTTCAACAAAGAATTTCTCATGGAAAACAAAGACACTTTTATATTCTTCAGGTCTTCGGCTGATGGCCGTGGTCCAATTGGCTCTGGAATTTTTGCAAACGTTTCGCCCACGACTGCGGTGGGCATCTTCAGTGGCGAGGTTCTCGGGCGAAGTGTCACACTGTCACGCTGTGATCCGTGTTCTGTATTTTTTTCACAAGTCATCGCTTCGGCGCACACTTTCAGAATCGTACAACAGCATTGACTGTACTGTCGACATCAGCAGTCTCCTTTTGTTCGGCCGGTGGGCGTCAACATTGGCCATCAATTCCTGCTGAGTGCTGCGTGTGGTTGCAGCTTTGTAGCGGCCTCTTAATGTGGGGCCAGAAAGTAAGACTTCGTGTCCCAGGGTACACCCAGAATACGTTGTGGACGGTTTCGTTTAGTACCCCTTCTCTCCGCTTGTAAGGGTAAGATGGTGGGGATCTTTTTCTGGTTGAGGTACCTACCGATTTCGTTTTGCGTGCCAACTTGCAGACCGTGGCCTTCATCCAGTCACTGACTCGCTCATCACCTGGTTTAGCCTTTAGTTGGGCTAGCTCAACGCTACGGCTTCGTATGAGGCCGCTGTGTCAGTCTGCGTATCGACCAGACGTCAATAAACTGCTTTGAAGCAATGTTATAAAAAAATTCTCTAAAATGGCTCTAAATTTCTTTTATAATTTTTCTCGCACGGATAAAGCAAAGGATACAGTAAAAACTTGGTTTTCGTCTCGTTTTTTTAAAACTCTAAATTTTTCGGGAAAATGCAAGAGTTAGAAATAATGCCTAAAAGTATTTGCTATTGTGGCACCAGCAGTTTTTTTTAATTTATCGGTTTGTATTATTTGAAATAAAGATCGTTTACTGGTGATAATACATTTATTTGTTTAGTGTTTTAATAGTGTAATATAAAAAGGCAATATATTGCTTCTCTATATTTAGATGAGAATTCTTTACTTCATCTTAAAAAAGCCACATCTGGCTTTTTAGGCAATGTGGCAAATCAAACCTAAATAGTATAATGTATTACATTAATATGTTAATGCTTTATTGCAATGAGTAATGTTTTGGAAACGAGCGACGTATATAGGAGCGAGTTTTAAGGTGGTGTAGCCGAATAAAAGTTAAAAGAGCCTCCAAACCAAATCGATAGGAGTCACGATACCTCATATGAAAGAGTAAAAAAATGTTAGATTCCAAAAAATCAGTCTCCTAGGGCAAGCTTGTTTTAACAGTACAATTGGAACGTGTTTTTTCATGTTTATTTTTTCTCAGCTTCCATTGCATGTAATCAGCTAAAACAAATTGGAAAGACGAAAGAAAAATAGTTGAAATTGGGAAGGGGGTATTTTTTGGTAAAGGAAATTGTGAGGTCAATTCAAAAGAAAAAAAAATTGGCAAATTGATTTTCCCATGGTAACATTTAAGTACTGTGTAGTTTTTTACCCCTAGAATGTGCTTGATAACATTCTACAACACATTTTTTTCCAGATTTTTAAGCAATGTGGAACAATTGTGAAAAACAATTGAAAACAAATTTTATCATTAAAAAATTGAAGTTCCGCAAAAATGGTGATTGTAATTCCCTTTTTATTGCTAATATTAATAACCAGGATTCAAGTCACGACTTATGAAATTCGAATCCTTATTTAGTTAAGCATTGATTATGTACCGAACTCAATCCGTATAACAATAGCGGCGAAACGTTTTTTTTAATGGCCTTTTCAAACGAAGTGCGCCGTGCTGTGGTCACGTGGTTCGTGATGCAAACTGGTGCTCCCATATAGACTCCCCATAGCTACGATCATTTTATTTCTCAACACGCTCATTACTTGGCGAATTAGTTAACCCGTCAGACATTGTGAGTAGACTGTTTATAAACTACGCGTGGACCCCTTATGAAGAGGTTTAGTGTCAATGATTGTCAATTATTTTGTTAATTGATTGTTAATTGTCAATTATTAATTAAACCTACATCTGAAATAATTTTGATTTAATTAATATACACGAATGATTAAATATACTAAAACAGAGTAATTTGATTTATATTAGAAACAATAAATATAAAACAAAAAGGGTTTTGGTTCTTGATTTTATTTCGATTAACATAAATACATTTTCCATATAAAAACAAACATTTGGCAGCACAGAACGTTTTTAAATCCTACTGGTAAGTGAACTCTTCCAATAATTTAAATATGCATGTTTGAAACATTGGGTAAAAATGTTTTCTCACTCACAATTAGCACGGGCAATTTTCAATTTTTGACTGATAAAACATTAGTTTTAATTGTTTCACTATAGTCCCACATTGTTTAAAAATCTGGAAATTAAGTTATATGAATGTTTTTAGATTTCATTCTAGGAGAAAAAAACTGAGACAGTAACTTCAACGTTTTCACGTCGAAAATAGTAAAACATATTTATTTTTTTTCCTATTTGAATTGACGTCACAATTAGTTGACAAATTACTTTCAAATTCAACTTTTTTGTAATGTCTCCTCCAATTTTTTAGCTGATACTATGCAAATAGAAGCTGTAATGTACAATCGTAGATATTCTGCAATGCTTTGTCCTAAGACGCTGATTTTTTGGGAAAACTAAACAAAAATTTTTATTCTTTCACATGAGCTTGTCGCGATGGTCGTTTTGATTTGGGGGCGCTTTTATCCCACTTTATTCGGCTATATCCCTGGTACGAATGCCATAAAACGAAACAATATAAACGAGTTTCTCTCTTTTTAAAGCTCTTTGCTTAATTTTTTTTTAAATAATTAAGAATAATATACTCTCTATTTAGCTATTTCATTCTTTACATGACTTTAACTTTATATTAGAATCGAAAGACGACCCAAACGCCTGCCATTACACAGATTGGACATACGCTTCAACTGTATTAAATTCTTTGTGACATCCCTTATTAGTTTTCGGATGACACCAATCCAAGCAAAATTAATTACTTGCTTGAGTCAGTCACATCTGAAGCTTACGATAAAGGGGGGAATAAACGAGGTCACAATGTAACTGTCGTTCTTAGAATGCACGTAAAGTACATTTGTAATATTGGCTTGAGTGAGATTGTTTTCGTACATTTCTCTAGTTTTTATTTATATTTGTAAAAGGTATTGTCTGTAAACCTTGATTGACCATATGGGGCATTGTCCTTCCAGCTGAGGATTTTTAAACTACTTGTCCATCTATCACTCGCAAGGGGTGGCAGGTGAGCTTTGGAAGCGCCGCGCCGGTGTCGAAGAGGGGTAGCGAGCGTGTGCGCTCGTACTCGCCAGGAGGCGTCCCTGGTCGGGGCTCCTCGTACGCAACGTTTTGCTCCTTCTGGCCTGCGTTGCTGCTCCCGGTGATTTCTTCCCATTCTTGTCTGGACGCAGCCTCCTCATAAGTCCCATGTAGCCCCCTTCAGGAGCGGCCCAACAAGTGACGACCGCCGCCCGGATAGAAGTCGCGTGACGTAACCCGCTGTTCGGATAGGTAAGTCTTTATCATCCTAGAAGAATCGGCGAACATGTATAATACTCCTCTCGGGAATAATCGAAAAAATTCTTTGTGTGATGACCCACATTATACACCTCAGTAGGGAGTTCAATACCATCCAAAAAAGAAAGAAGTATGCATTTAATAAACAGTTTTAATTCTGTAACAAAAGAAAACAAAAATAATTTTATTTTAACAAACATTTTTTAGTATTTCAGAGAACTGATAAATAATTGTCTTACGTTTTGGCGTCGACTGCAGTGCCTCTTCTGTTTCTGCCTTGTGGCGTCTGTTCATTTGCCCGTTGCACTTGTGTGCCATGGAATGGTTGTTTCTTCTCCGTGTGTCTTTGACCCAGGGGGATCTGTCCTCTCTCGGCGAAGGACAGAGTTGCCTCGCTTGAGGTACTGCACCTTCCCCTCAAAGTCACCACGAGACAGAATTAATGTTGGAAACACATAGACAAAGCACACAGGACCATAATATGATACAGTGCTCGTTCCAGATTCTGAAAAGTGTTTTTGTTATAAATAACCTGAAACATCAAAACGGTTAGAAAAATATATTAGAATTACCTGAAGATCATAATCCTAGTGCAATAAATGAAATGGGTTTAAAAACTTTTTCAACTAAAATAATATAAAAATTATAACGGTTTTTTATTTTTTGAAGGCATTTTAAGTATCCGTTTTTGTTGTTAAAATGATAATTGTTAATTATTTTTTTTTAAATCCATCGAGTGTTCTCTTCACTTTGAATTCTTAAATAAATCAAAGCTGAATTTGTGTGTTTTGTTTGTGTGTCGTGGAACGATAAAAGGCCCATTGGCGATATTTATAATCTCCCAGGAAATTTAATGTCTTGGAGTAGTGTGAATAGCTAATGAAAGAGTGGACTGTACGCAAAAGTAAATTCTCTCATACAGTTGTGTTATCCGCCCCCAGCGCTTAAGAGCTGAACCATATTTTAAAAAACGTCGACTTAATCACGCGATGACAAAAACAGAAAATTAAAAGATTGTCTTCCTAGAAGCAATAACTCAAAATGGCGCTGGGAGGACTACGT
>BOPP01000511.1:101058-121978 GCA_017312745.1 Gryllus bimaculatus | reverse complement strand
GTTTTTTTCCGGCAATTATTCGAATTTTTCTCGATGTAAAAACCATCCTTGAACTGTTTTACTGATGGCTAGATTCATTTTAAGGGAACAATTAATGATTTGAAATTTTGGTTTTGATTTTTCAACATAGTTTTTAAAATAATTCCTGTTATTGGAATCACGTGGGAAATGGGTTGGTTCTGTGGGCGTTAGTATTTTATGCAACATTGTGTTTTGTATTCTGTTTATGTATTCACCTGTCGGGTTTGTAGTCCGACATGCTCATGCAGAATGCTTTGAATTCAGATCTCCTGCTATGATGAGAGGATTGGGCCATTGTAATTTACTTACAGAGTTTGTATTGATTATTATGTTGGGTGGTCGTGACTACTGTTAGTTTTTGATTATTGTTATATGGTACATTTGTCCTAATTTATTCTCTACCTGAAGTGGGTGGCAAAGTTATTTGGTGTTGAATGCTAAACTTAAACAAAATAATTTTCGTTTCAGTCGGCTCTGATGTTTTGGAATACTATTTGGCCGTGTTTTGCTTGGGCTCAGATGCGTCTCGGTGATTCATGAGATTATCGTTTTTGCCCGTAGACAATATGATGACATTTGTTTTCCAATTTTGCATGATTAATACTTTATGGTGTAAATCTTCCATAACTGTTGCTAATTGTACAGGCGATGGAGCTGTAAATATTTTGAATTATTGTTGGAATTAGTGAGTTGATGAAGGTGACTATGTGATCGGTGATGAATTGTGTGATGTTGGTAATGAAGGAGTTATTGTTGTCGTATTGGTTAAATTGATTGTTTGTTTGCTGATTGTGATATTGTTGATAAAGATTATTTGCATTCATTGGTTGATAGTGATTATTAATTCTTTGAGTGAAATTAGGAATAATGTTTGTTGTTGACAAAGATGGAAAGTTCGTTGGGTCATGATGGGGTGGTGGCGTGCGTGATTGTCGGGATCTGGGACTGGAATTTACATTATTATCGTTATTTTCTAGTATATTCCTGTAATATGTACATTTGTTTGACCTGAGGTCAGCCCTGTGCTTCCCCATGCAATTCTTACAAGAAGGAGTTTATTGCTTTTATGGTCAGTTTGCTGCAAGGTGATGTTTTGCCCAGAACACATACAAAACTTCGTAGTTGCAGTTACTGCTCCTCCTCCTACTACTACTACTACTATTACCACCACCACTACCACTACTACTACCACTACTACAAGCACTACCACCACTACTACCACCACAACCACCACTACTACTACCACCGCTACTACTACCACTACCACTACCACTATAACTACCACTACCACCACCACCACCACCATTACCATTACCACTACCACCACCACTACCACTACCACTACCACTACCACTACCACTACAACCACTACTACAACCACTACCACTACTACAAACACTACCACTACTACCACCACCAGTACTACCACCACTACTTCTACTACCACTACCACTACTACCACTACTACAATGTCCAAAGTCTAGACAACGGTAGCACTGATATACAGTTTTCTTTTTTCTTTCTGCTTTTACTATGGAGTTGCAAATATATTTTCATTCCAAAGCACTTTCTATTTTGTGGATGCCGTTGAATTTTACTGCAACTACTTGAATAAAGGCATTTTTTGTGTAGTCTTGTTACTTTTGTAACTGATGAAAATTGAGATGCGATGCCTTCAAAAATTTCGTTTTCTAGAATTGTGAGATAAATGTTTTTTATCTAAATTGAATATTTCTTTAAACTGGGATGTGAGTACGAATGGAATTGTTGATTAGAATTTATAAAGTATTTAACTGTAGCTCTGAAGTCGGATATTATCGTGAATTGTATTTTGTTGAGTTGAGTGGTAAAGGTTTCTGTTAACTTAGATTTGATTTCCTTTATAAATTCGGTATGGTTTCTAATTCCTGTTAAATGGATTGGGGGGATTCTTTTTACTTCTACTGGTATTTCAGGTTACCTTTCAATTAAAAAAACTGAATCTGACACATCTACATTATAGTTTGTTTGCAAGTTGTCAGTGTTCAGTTCTGCAGAAAGGTCACTCGAGATCTTGCGTTTGGCGTCTCTGACACTGTCGTCACCTCCGTCCTCATGGTTTCGCTTCTCTCGCATTACCTTGCTTTGTTACGTCTCTGAATTGGTTGGTCCGGTTGTTTGTTGTAGTGATGGTACTTGCCCACATTCGAAAGGCATCGACGATGATCCAGTCGTATAAGAGATGTTGAATGAGAATGCATTTGAGTGTTGAGGTTGCGACGTGCTGTCCTCGTGTACTCCATCCTGCTGCCCTGTTTGTTGGATATTCTGGATTGTAAACATTCTAGGGTTTGGGAAAATGTGTCAAGAAGATCATTGTTAGACATATAAAAATCGATGTACTAACACTAAACTCGCACTTAATACTATTTGGTACTAACAATCAAAAAATCTATCACCACTTTTCTGCGAAACGATCGGAGCAATGTTGCTCGGTCTAGAGCCCAGAGCGAAGTCCCCTGCTACCTCTTCTATATATAAAGCTAGGGTTGATAAAGCGATTCGTTAAGTAACTCAATGAAGAAAGTTAATGTTTCAAGTACATATGCTCCAAGTTTCGTGGATGAAGTGACGTTAAGATAAAAGAAGAGACCTTTGTAGGCCTAGACACCACAAAACTCTTCTCAGATCCACATTTTGCTCTGACCATGGGTGAGAAGGAGACAGGAAAGCCTAGAATTCTGTCAAAACTATTGTTGGCAAGATCCTTGGTAACGTAAAGGATCCTAACTTACGACATATCGTGAAACGCATGTTGAAGGTTTTTCAAAAACTAGGCTGCCACACGAGTTTGAAGGTTCTCTTCCTCGCATGTGTACTATTTTCCAGAAAACTTGGAAACGTCAGTGAAGAACAAGGGGAAATATTCCATCAGGACATTAGGGGATGGAACGTAAGTATCAAGGTGGTGGAACGTGAACATATGGCGGTCTATTGCTGGATACTACATCGTGAAACACCTCAAGGAGTCAAGCGTAAACGAAGAAGTTTCCAGGAGAAAAGAAAACCTTTTCACAAAAACAGCAATTAAATGTGCATTATTGTTTATTCCGGCAAGCTTATATCAGTACGAAATAATATACTTGGTATTGTTTATAACATGCAAATAAATAAAAACTGTCAGCCGATGCTGTTTTCTTGTCATAGCTACTATCTTTAGAGATTGAATTTGAGATTGAAAAAACTCCACGTGATAGAGAAAAACTGACCTCACTTTCAGCTTGAGCACAAAAAAAAAAGAAAAAGATTATATGATATTATCAAATCAAATTTCGAAAACTATTTATTTGTCGGCCTGTGTAATGGAATATTCATTTTAACAAAAATGTAACAAATAGGAAGTTGAGTTCTCCATGCGCATGTAGCGGAGAAACTAAATTTGCAAAATGGCTTAAAGAATAGACTTTTGTGGGAACTGTGGAAAGATTTACTACTAAAAAATGGGAGTGTTTTGAATAATTTCTTATAAAAATTGCATATCTTGAAAACGAAAGGCAATTATTGAAAACGAAAGGCAATTTGCGTGCGTCCCTTTTGGGCGTACGCTAGTGAGGTATTCGCGGTAGCTTCTCCTTTCACTCTGCACCCCATCCGGGTTGCAGAGAACAGAGCGGCGCGCCCGCACTTGCCTCTTACCAGACCTGACCGGCAACCCAAAAACACTGAAATCTTCAGAATCTTGGGCGTTCGCAACCAGTTCCCGGCGGAGCTACAAAAGAGGGCGGAGACGGCGCTCGCAAGGGCGCTGAGGCCGTCCGCTCCGCGCATCCTGCGCGAGACCGGTAAGGCGGCGAACAGCGGCGTGCACAAGGCCTTCCACAGAAGAAAGGGCCCACAGCACGTCGCCTTCACCTTCCGCGCACTGCCCCCGCACAAGCTCTCTGAGCTCTGCGACGCGGGGGAGCAGCAAGTGCGTGGGAGGCGGGTGCCGCTTACGGATGCCGAAAGCCGGGCGGGCGTCGCGGAAACACGCTCCGCCAGGCCAGCGTCGCCTGATAATGAAGACGTCGCGGCGCCACGGACGCTTGAGTAAAGTCGGCGCCGTGGCGATCAAAATGCAGTGTAAATAGTGTAAATAGTGCTGAGGGTATAAATGAATGAATTAATAAATGAATAAATGCGATTGTATGCCGCCACGCGATAGCCACGAATGAATGTGTGTGAAAATGAACAAAAACGAAGAACAAGAACATTATAGAGAACTAACCCGAAAATCATTAAAACTAAATAAAAAACAATTCCCAAAGAGGAAGTGTAATTATTTTTCAAGTTAGCATAAGTTAGTTTGTTTAAGTTACTGCCCTTACAACCTGCAAAAGCCTCATCAGCTGCAGGTATTATGTATTCCTAAGGCAAATAAATTCCCGCCCCTCCAGGGTAACTGGAGAGGGGAAAAAAGCACAGTTGTTAGATCGATTACTGATACTATAATGGCAGAATATCACGACTTAAGAGAGTTTTAACGTGGTATTATGGTCAGCATAAGAGAGATGGGGCCTAAGAGTTTCGAGTCGTGATGAATTTTGGATTTTCCCTTACAATCACATCACGAGTGTACTCGTACCGTGCACGGAAACAGTTTATGTTAGGTGCGTGCTAATATAACGCTACAAATAATAATAATAATAATAATAATAATAATAATAATAATTATAATAATAATAAATACTGTGAAACTTTTAAATAGGAATACACAATTTTTAATATTAATTATATTTTATCATTCTGGATAAATGACGAGGTGCAGTTCAAAATAAAGAGTAAAAATATTTTTCCTGTACCACTTAGTTATTCGAAACGTTTCTAAAAAAATTAAATTAATACATTATTCAACAAATTTTTGAAAATTACTTGCAGTGCGAACCCAAAAATTTCGTTACAGATTGAAAACGGTATGAAGTTTATTTATAGAGGTCAATAAAAATAATATTATTATAATTTTTTTTAATTACTCTTTACTTTTCACCGTTACTTGTTTTCCAATATTTCAAAAACAAAACTTTGTCGCTGATATGTGAAGTTTGTAAACACTTCTCAAAATGTAAGGTTTTCTTGATTCTGTCAGCGGGAAAAAGATACACACAAAGTTCTCAAACCAGAAGAAAGTCTTAGGAATTTCACACACTATGTGTGAAGCCTCTTACTCTAATCCTTATTCTTTTATATTTTTCTTCTGTTTTAGTTCTAAAGCTACGGCATACTAAACGCGCGGAATCTCACATTGGCCCATGACCGCATTGCTCTCCCGGACCTGTTGTTACGGATCGGAGAAGGTTTCCTCAGAAATAACTCACTTCGATTCGTGCACAAATATTTAATAGATACTGAAAAACAGTTCCAAGTTCCAAGCGAGAATGACCTCGGCCACCTCGTGACGAGCAACCGCATGGCAGCGAGACAGTGACTGATCTGACTTGTTTAGACATGGGTGCAGAGCTTAAATACCAGTGCGCACGTGACTTACTCCGCGTGTGCTGGCATGAGGCGTCATTACAGTCAAAGGCTAGGGCTCGTAGGTCAGGGGGGTAGTTTAGTCTTGGTCCCTCGCGGGGTGCTCCGTCACCGTGGCCTACGTGACCTCTGTTTGTAGTAGTACTTTCGTCAGGGTGCCTCATTCGTTAGGGTCCTTCATCATGGAGTCAGCGGTCATGAAAAGGGGTGGCTCCGTTACTGTATCCTACGTGATCTCTGTCTATAGTAGTGCTTTCGTCAGGGTGCCTCATTCGTCAGGGTGCTTCAAGGGGTCGGCGGTCACGGAAGGGGGTGGCTTCGGCACTGTGGCCTACGTGACCTCTGCCGCGTGTAACTCCGTCCGTGTCTGTCAACGTAGGCCTTGCGTAGGCCGGAGCTCCAATTCGCAGCATGTCATCCTCAGTAAGCGTGCGATAAGACTTGTTACACGCCTGTGGAGGTCAGGCGAGAAACATCCGATTCGTACCGCTGAGCTGAAAATCTTCGGGAAAACTGTTTCCTCTTCGCAATTAAAAGGATAATATTTGAAATGTTGCAACATAACCAGTGTTGATTGGAGATTTTGAATTAATGCTTTGTGAATGAATGTGTATGCAGAAAATTTTCTGGATGCAAAATGCAGTAAAAAAACACAATGTCATGTCCATATTTTTTTTTCATTTCATGCAAGTCAAAGTATTAATAAACACAGATAACATAAAATCAATATAATATTGGGAATAAAAAGGTTTTCATGTGACTTATGGTGAATCGCAGAGGGTGTTATTCATAGTTTTCATTGTAAATTTCTTGGATGGTGAAAGAAGAAATTTTCCAAGAGAATTTGACATTACTTGTTGTAGGTTAGCTGGATATGTAATTTGGACTTGTTGTTTGCTATCACCAAGACAAACCAAAAGATAAATTTTAAACGGTTACTGGAAAATTAACAAATTTAAGATTTACGAGTAGGTGATAGTGTCAAAACCTATAAATAGTTCAGTTTTTTTGATATATCACCACGCTAATTTAATTATTGAATTTTTTATTATATTTCTGTGACGAGTGACGATTCCGTTGATTTGAACATTACGAGGACGGTGTATCGAACAGTTTTCAGTTTGTGTTCAAATTAATTTATTCTATATTTTCAAGACAAATTTTCATTTAATATCTTTCATCTATCTACGATAAAGTATAGTCTACTGATTGTATTAAATAGTAGCGGCTTAAGTGGACAACAATCTACAGAACCACATTGCCAAATTTCGTAAGTACTAGCTTTCAATCAATTTTGTAAATAACTCACCTTCTCATTTTGGTATCGAATCGTAATTTTTAATTTATTGAATACATATCAATCTTGCACGTTCAAAACATTAAGCTAACTGCTTATTGCTCTTATCTGTGTTTCTTGTATATATTCCAATTTTATCACGTACATTAAAACGCTTTCGTGACATGACAAGTAATCGTTATACTCTTTTTACACTCTATTCTCTCAAAGCCGATGTGCTGAAAGCCTTCACACATATAAACAGTAATTTAGATCAACATATCGGAAAGTTGGAAGAGGTCGTTCTCTTCACAGACAATTGGGTACAAGTCGGCAACACTGCGAATCTTCCCAACCGAGCAACCGTGACTGCGCCAAAGACACAGACACCACATTCAGTCGCAACTCAAAAAAAATTGATTTACTTTTTTACTTTATTGGAGTCGCATCAATAACTGAGGTCATTAGTGACTACTTTAAATACGACTTGACATTATGAATATGATAACAATATAGTAGAGTGTGTGTATATATATGTGTATATATATATATATATATATATATATATATATATATATATATATATATAACATTATTTGTAATTTTTTTGTTACAGTATTAATTCCAGTATCCATACTAGTATACCTTTTACAATTAGATTTCTTTGAGAATACTGCTGTTTTTACAGAATTTTAATATTTGATTTTGGTATTTGTTGAATGATAGCTGTACAGAGAAGGGGGAAAAATACCTAGAACGGGGCAGGAGGTGCGCTAGCGGACTGAAAGGCCCTTCTCTACACGAGTACAAAGTATTGTATACACCGCACCGGGCCGTGAGGTGCCCGGGGGGGGGGGATGGTGCTGATTAAGGGAGGAGGTAAAGCATGACAAAATTACGAGAAGTTCATTGCACTATTATACTTTTTATTAATATTAGAGTTCTATTCTTCTGGGATGGGATGATATGATAAATGAAATGTTAATTGTATAGAAATGAAATTAAATGAATGATACAAAATGGTTGTTAGTTATTTCTATGTTACTTATCACCGTGAAGGTGACGTCGTGAAGGTTGGTCGCACTACACGTCCATGGGCACACAGTGTTGCCGAATATCTGATTTTGTGTGGCTGCGGCATGCGTGGACCTCAGAGCTGCTCCTGTCCCGGGCGAAGCGGGTATGCAGGCGTCCCGCACAGTTCGCTGGTCGGAGAGTCTGTCCAGCAGCTTGGCCACAGACCTGGCCCTAGGTGGGCCCTGACAGCAGGAGTATGTGTTTGCGGCACACACGGTCTCTCTCCAGCAGGTGACTGACGGTGTGAGTCGGGTATCTTCGTACCGCACTGTAGTACCCAACGATGGCAAGTACTTTACACACGTGCCGAAGGCAGCGGGTTTACGTGCGCGATGCGCAAAACATGAACGTTGCTTGTGAACGCGGAGACTGCTCAGCGAAAACGCCCTAGGCCGGCGGTGTGGCCTGTGTCTCTCGTGTTTGTTTTTGTTTTATGTCCCCCCCCTCCTGTTGCCCTGGAGAGGCGGAAGTTTATTTGCGAAAGGTGGTACATAATCGTTGTAGCCGTTAGGCGTTTGCAGCTGGGATAGGGCTGTATCTTAAACATACTAACTTACAATCTAGCTTACCAACTAATACAAGTGCCGCTTTGGGACTATTCTAGTTTTTGCAAACGTGGTTCTCGTGGGTTTGCTCGCGTTTTCGCGTATTGGTTCTCGCCCCTCTCTCTTGGAACTTGATTCAACTCCCCCCCACCAGTAGCCCTGTCGAGGCCGGAGTTTATTTTCTTGTTGGGGTACAACATACGCCGCAGCTCTACGGCTTATGCGGCAAAGAAGGGGGCAGAACTTACTTACTAACTTATTTCTAACTTAATACCTATGAAGAAGCGGCACTTTGGCGGCACTTAGATTAAACAATACTGTATTCTTCTTCAGGCTTATTAGTGTTTAGTTTTCTTTTGGTATATTTTTTTTCATCTCACACGCAACATCACACTGGTTCTATTTACACTGACTACGCACTTTCGACAACCGAACAGCTACGTACACCCTAAACACTATTTACACTATGTGCGCCACGGGCGCGACTTTTGCTCCAAGCGTCCGTGGCGGCTTAGGCCACAATGTGCTCTGGCAATGTGGTGTAGGCGAGCCTCCTCGTCCGCGTGAGAGCCCTCACGCCGCTCCTCGCAGAGTTCTGCGCGAGCTGCGGCGGTAGCGCCGGAACGTGGTTAGCCACTTGCTTCGCCCTCTCGGCGCAGAATACGTCCGGTGGACTCGCAGTTCGCTGCCGGCGGTTTCGCGCAGAGCCGGGAGCTTTCGGGCCTTGCGCCGCATGAGCGCCGTGTGTGTCCCTCGGGCGGATCTCTCGGACAGCTGACGCTCACGCCAAGGCCCCGTAGATTTACACTTGTTCCTATGGTGGCGGTTAGAGGAGGGGATGGCGGCCGGCGTGCGATCCGTACCGCTTCGTTCTCGCCGCCAAGATCGAGCGTAGGTCTGGGGAAAAGAAAAAACCCCCCCCGGGCCCCCCCCGGGCCTTGCCCGGCCCCAAAAAAATTTTTGTTCACCAAGCATAGGTCATTAAATGCCGTATGCAGGCGGTGAAAAGGAGACGCGGTTCTGCGAGAGAGATTAGGTCAGGGGACTAAGGAGGGGACGTAAGAGGGAGGTTCCTCGCAAGAATTTTTTGTGGCGTAAGGTCTTGGCGTGCTCGTGCCAATAGAGACGACGATCTAAGAGTCGACGCAAGGTACCTCGCGGCGGCCAAGGGAAGATAGATAGCGCGCCGGCAAGCAACACCGGTTTCTCAGGGTCTTGCCATCTGACGGGTAAAGTTACAGCCGGCCACTGCATTTTTTCAAGGTTTAGGGTCAGGCGTTTCGTGGCATAAGCCCAGGTGGGAAAGGCGGTGAGGGCATTGATTCAGGGTATTCATGCTGTTCGCCGATTTTTCGCGTAATACGGCAAGAGTGCCGTCCGCGAATCAGGAGCCCGCAACGCTGAATTCGCGTTCTCCTTTTCCTGCCAGAGAAGGCGCCATCATTGACGTACGAAGCCGCAATGAGTGTAGGGGAAGCAACGGTGCCTTGTAGGACCTCCCCGCCCTCCTCGGCGCGTCATAGGGATTGTACGGCCGTGTACTCGCACGTCTGATACGTTCTCTCTGTGTGAAAACTAACGCGATCATAGCCTGATGTTTAAAAGCAATTCGCCCTTTTTTTTAGTCCTTGACTGCGATGAGACATACGGCAAGGCCCCTCATCGCCACACGTTGTCGAGGCGCGACCTGCATGTCGCAGGAACAGACGTGAGGCAGATTCTGCCGCCTCTTCGAGAGAAGAGGCGTCTCGGTTGGAGAGGCGCGTCAGCTGGGCGTGCGCCGGGGCGTAGCTATCGGCCCGCTCTGAACCGGAATTCTTCGTCTCGAGACGCTACACGCGCTATTCCTCGTTGCATAGTCACGCCAATTGACGCGTTTCTAGACTCTTTTCCTAGGAGGCAAGAGTAGACTAACTGGACAAAGTGCACTGCGTTTTAAGGGACAAGTCTTATTTTCTTTTGTCCTTCTCACAGTAACCTGTTGGAGGAGGGAAATTTTTATCTTACAAGGGTTTTCATGCCATTGTAACTTCTGCTCGCCGGCTTAAGCAGCTAGAGCCGAGCTTTTTTACCAGCAGAATTTTACATCTAGACGCTAAGGTTACATTCTTGCACTTTGGCATTACTAAATAATTATAGACGTCGATTGGCACAGTAACTACTATTGCTGGCTATCACACACGTCTATAATTATTTTCATGGGATAATGCCAACGATAACACACCGACAACAGCCTATATTGGCATTACTAACTTACACCTAAGATCAGTTTTGTTATACTACATACTACATAAATTGTTATTTTATGGTTGGTAGTTTTTCTTTATATCTACATTCGCACAATCAATTCATACTAGTTTTCATTATATACTAACATTTAATCTCCTATTTCATCGCACTTCACTTTCACTGGCACTGTTTGCCACGGCATCGGCTGGCTCAAAGTGTCCGTGGCGCTCGGCCCATTGGGAGGCGTGGCAGGTGGGGCGCGGCGTCGGCGTTCCCCGGCGTCCCTCGGCCGATGCGAGTCTTCCCGCTCGCGCTCGGCTGCCACCGGCTCGCTCGCACATGGCACCAAGCGTGTCGCGAGGCAGCGTGCGGAAGGAGAAGGCGACGCGCTTTCGACCTTTGCGGAGGTGGGACTCGATGCGGGTCGCTGTTCGCCTCGTGGCCGGTGTCGCGCAGGTTGCGCGGCGCTTTCGGACCCAGAGCCCTCTTAAGCGCCGTCATCGACCGCCTTTGGAGCTCCGGCAAGATTGTTTTTTACACCGAGAACTCGCGAACACGTCGGTGTTTCTACGGTATCTATTGGGAAGGGGAAGAGGGAGGTGGAGGTACGCCGCGAGACGCGCAGCGCGGTTTTCCGCCGAGCGATATCGGATGGAGGGTGGAGGGAGGTGCCGCCGCGAATCCTCGCAGGCATACGTCCAAATGGACCGCACGCAGCGCAGTGAGTAGGCGGCGTTTGGGGCAGGATGAAGTTCGGGGGCTCGAAGAAGTGGGCGTAGGAGGTGGTTCGGGCAGTTATTTTTTGGCTAACGTACTTGGCGTGGGCGTGCCAGCGGGAGGCTATTGTCTAGCTTCACACCAAGATATTCGCCGTCTTTTGCCACGGTAGATGCGTGCCTAACAAGCTCACGACTTTATCAAGGTCGGCCCATTGTCGAGTGAAGTTGACGGCTACGCATTTGTTTGGGTTTAGGGCAAGCTTTTTATGGCTTAGCCATTTGGGAAGCTCGGCGAGACAATCATTCAGATATCTTACTGATTTCCTTTTGTCCGGCGATTTCGCATAGTAAGCGAAATCATTCGCGAACATTAGGAGCCCGCAATGTTGAATGCCGGTATTTTGTTCAACAGGAAGCGGCGCGTTGTTCACGTACAGGCCGAATAGTGTCGATGAGAGCACGCTTCCCTGAGGCACGCTGGCTGCGGCTCGTCTTGGGAACAAATGTACGCCATTGACGCGAACCTTGAATCGTCTATCTGTCAAGAAGCTGGCAATTAGTCTGACGTAGTGGTCGCTGATTCCAATGTCCGTAAGACACGCGAGCGCTTCCTCGTGCCATACAGAATCGAATGCCGACCGCATGTCTAGAAAAACCACTGGCAAGTTCTGCCGTCTTTCGAGAGAGAGGCCGATCTCGGTACATAGCCGCGTCAGTTGTTGCGCGGAACTTAGACCAAATCTAAATCCGAATTGCTCATCTCTAAGAAGCTTAAGACGCCGTATTTTTCCTTGCAAGCGCTTCAGTATCTGGCTCTCGAAAGCTTTCGCAAGAAGCGAGAGGAGACTAATTGGTCTGTAACCGCTCGCCAGAAGTTGGTCCTTGTTAGGCTTTGGTATCATGAATAATGTCGCGATTTCCCACGCTCTGGGGCAGTATCCTAGCGCTAGGCACGCATTTAGGAGTTCCGCAGGAACTCCACCCCGTCGGCGCCGAGCGCGCGGAGCTGGGCAACTGTTATACCGTCCGGCCCGCATGCCTTGCGCGTAGGGACAAGGCTGCAGCCCTTCGGGAAAGCGTGGGGAGCCGCCGTTTGGGGGAGGACCCGGCGGCGTGGGTGCACCCTGCGGGAACGGCCGCCCCCGGAGGGAGAGAGGGACCCCCCGCCTTTGAGCGAGGGCTTTGTGTAGTGGACGGAATAATAGCATCACGTCAGGGTTTTGCCCTCCTAGGTATGTGTGCCGGGTGTACTGAAACATAGGACATTGAGTTAAAATATGTTGAAAGTTAAGAAGGGTATCACAGTGCTGGCAGGTGGTTGGAGGATTTCTAGTTTAGAAGTGTTGATGACTGAACTTGCAATGACCAGTTATTATTCTTTTAATTGTTACCTGATCTTGTTTTTGTCAGTTGTCTTGTTTTATGTCAAGAAA
Organism: Gryllus bimaculatus; assembly: GCA_017312745.1. Classification (NCBI taxonomy): domain Eukaryota; kingdom Metazoa; phylum Arthropoda; class Insecta; order Orthoptera; family Gryllidae; genus Gryllus; species Gryllus bimaculatus. The sequence continues at coordinate 109,188 of BOPP01000511.1, read as the reverse complement.
AATGTTTAACTTGATTGTGTAGAGGGCTAGATTTCATGGTTTTCCAGTTGTTGCTCCACTTTTCATCCATTAAAATAATAGATGTGTGTGTCCATAAATCCTTGCAGGTGTGTGATATTGTTAAAATTCTTTCTGTTTGAGGACTTACGTTTTCCTCTTCAAGGTGCATTGTGTTGTGTTCAGGCAATGTTTTATTATCTGGTATCCAAGCAATTATGAGAGTCTTTTTAGATTGTATAATGTCAGACCTGGGTAATTATTGCAAATATTGTTTATTGCGTCAAGAGAAGTAGAGAATTTGACAAAATTGTTATTTCTGATTTTATGTGACATTTTGAAGGCTGTCATTATAGAACATATTTCAGCTGTAGTAGTGCTGGAGTAGGGATGCAGTCTGTTTGTAATTTGATCATCTTTGGTAATTGTAGTTGCATATTTTCCAGCTCTATTATTGATAAATTTAGTATAGAATTTATAGAAATCTTTGTATTTATTTTCTATTTTATCAAATCTGATTTTCCTATCTTTTTTAGCCATTTTATTTATTTGGGGTGTTTTTGGGGAGATATCTGCCACTATATCAGGGATTGTCCATGGTGGTATACTATTATTTCTTTTTTCCATTGATGTATGTTCTTGAAGGTTTAGCTATCTCAGTAGGTTTTTAATTTTGGTATAGACTGGTGAAAAGCATATTTATACTTTGTAGTAATTTTGAAGTTTTGGGTATATATCATGGAAGATTATAGGATTATTTGATTCTGCTGTCTTGATGGCATATATAGGGGTTAGAATTTGTCTACGATGAGCTGGAGTTGGTTCTTTGACTTCTATTAGAATGCTGCCAATGGGGCTGGTATGAAAGCAACTTATTCGTAGTGCTTTATTGTGTAAAACATCAAGTTTTCTAAGATCTTTTTTTTACTAGCTGAATCATATAATATGGATCCATAGTCAATCTTGGACCGTATTCTTGCTTTGTAGGTCATCAGCTAGATATGTATATCTGCTCCTCAGTTATTATGAGAAATGCACTTGAGTATGTTTAGTCTTTTCTTACATCCCTCAGATAAAATTTGAAGATGTCTTTTCCAGCTCATTTTGGAGTCAAAATGCATATCCAATATTTTGATGTTTTGGTCAAATTGTAGGTTATGTAGGTCCATGGTAGGTAGTGTGGACTGACTCACCATATTGTGTGTGAAGAATGCTCTATATTGAGTTTTTGAAGCTGAAAAATTGAAACCTGATTTTGAGAGACCATTCATGTAGATTGTGTAGGGCAGATTCCACAATTTCTTGACTGGTTGTAATAGATGTTCCTCGGCAGAGAATGGTAATGTCACCTGATACTTCCTTATGATTACCGGATGACTGATTTCAAAGCCTGGGTCATTAATGGTCAACAGGAATAGAGTAACACTAAGTACTGCATCTTGTGGTAGTCCATTCTCCAGGTCTTTTACTGGTGTTAGGCTACCATTAGTTCTCACATTAAAAGTTCTTTTTTTGGTGAAATTCTTGATGAATTGAAAAATGTTGCCTTTAAGTTCACATTCCTGTAATTTTGTCATTATTCTATGGGTCCAGACCATGTCATAAGCTTTTTCAATTTCTAGGCTTAGTGCTAAAACATGTTGTTTGTTAGCAAGGGTTTCTTGGACGTAAGTGTCAATTCTTACTAGGAGAGAGGTAGTTGAATGTCTTGCTCTGAAACCAAATTGATTGTTGGATAGAAAATTTGTAAAGTCTAGAAACCATCCGAGTCTTATATTAATTATGTGTTCCATAATTTTGTACATATTGCATGTTAAAGAAATAGGTCTGTAATTTTCATTTTTACTTTCCCAGGCTTTGGTATAGGTATAACAATAGCTGCTCTCCATAGATCAGGAAATACATTTTATCCCATATTATGTTATATATTTTTAATAAAGTTTCTTTTCCTTCTAGAGGTAGATTTTTTAATAGGATGTATGGAACATTGTCTGGTCCAGGTGAGGAGTTCCTAGTCCTGTTGATAGCTGAATTATGTTCTTTCATTGCAATAGGATCATTGATATAGAATTAAGTTGCCAAGTCTTCGTTATTTGTAAACACTGTAAGGTTCTCTTGACCTTTTTTGTACTGTAAAAAGGTTTCTGTGTAATTTTGTTAGCTAGAGTTTTTGGCTAAGCTACATGCAATTGAATTTGCTATTTCATAAGAGTTATGTGATAATTTTATTATTTGACATTAAAAAATGTATTTGTTTGCCTTTCTTTGTTCCTTCAATAGCTTATTTTTGCCCATGACTCATTAATATTATTATGTATTGAAAGACTTGAAACATAGTTGTACCAAGAGTTTGTTTTACTTTCTTTTATGGATCTTCTTGTAGCAGCTCTCATCTTCTTGTATTGTATTTTCTTTTGTTCAGTATTATGTTTTATATTTGTTGAAGGTATGAAGGCAATATCAATTACTTCCTGTTCAGCAAACTTGTAGCTATTTGGTAGGTAGATGTTACATATATTAATTTGGACAGGTGACAGGATCCTTATAGCACTAACTTCAATGTTTGATTGAATAACCACTCCTTGATATAGAATATGGCCACTGATGAATATAGCCACACCACCACTTTCATGAATGGTGTTAGATCTGTTTTTAAAGAACCAATTATACCCTTTGATATTGCCATGTTTGAAGTTTTTAAAGTTGGTCTCGTGGATACAGAGGATGTCAGGGTGTGTTAGGTTACATAGGTACTGTATACTTTCTACTCTGGGGTAAAAGCTATTTAGATTCCACTGAAGAATTTTCACTAACTGATGTTGATTTCTATACTGGAATCTGTTTCAATTCTTGATTCATATTGTGGCGTCTTGCCGGGGCAATAAACTACAGACGTGAACGGCTTGTAAATATTTAGTATTTATTAAAAATAAAATACTCCGACACCATAATATTCTATACAATATTTCCAAATAAATAGACCGTTACGAGAAGGAACTTTCTCTGGTTACCACCACCGCTGGCCCGATAATTAATTACCATGTTCGGTGTGATGCACCAGTACCTTACGCGAGCATACCAGCGAGTATGCCGCACCTAGTCAGCGAGTATGCCGCACGAGTCACGACGTAGCACGCCGGCTTCATTTCCCTGCCTCAGTAGCCTATGCATTACAATGCAACACCGCGCACAACCCACACGACGCCCTACCGACCCGCCCAACCTGAAGAATCAGAAGAACAGAAGAAAGCTCTTAAGTCGGGGTCCGTTTATATACCTTCTGGACGGAACTGCGTCACCCGCAGTGTCCGGCAACGCGTTTCCGCCGGCTCCGGGGTTTCCACGTTGCCACCCACGACACGGCACTTCCCTTTCGCTCCCCAGCCTTTGTGCAGCCCAGCGTCTCTTCCACCAGCGCTCTCCACGTGGCTGATATTTGGTACTTTTGTACTGGCGACAGATATGACGCCACAATATGCAGTATTAATTACCGAGTTGATTATCTTGATATTTTTGGTGAATCTGCCTTTATGGTTTTGTTGTGATAAGGATATAAATTATGCATCATTTTGGTGATGGATGATATGTCCTGTGAGTAATCAGCAGATATAAGTATAGGATCATTAGCATTGAAAGAGTTCTCTAAAAAGGATTTAAACTGAATGTAAGTAAGGGAGAAGTTATTTTGAGTGTCTTCAATGATGTGTTTGATAGGGGTAATCAACTCTTCCATATTCTTCCCTTCTTCTTTTTTTTCTTTTTTGGTTGTTTTGAGACTTCTTCCATAATCTTTGTTTTAGTTGTGATGCTTACAGTGGAAGATGAGGAAGAGTCAGTCTGAAGGCTTCTTTTATTGTTATTAAGGGAAGCTATGTTGTCGTTTGTTGGGATTTCTTCATTGTTTTTAGCTTCGTTAGTAGACAATACAGATTTAGAAGGTGGTGAAGGATCAGTTGCGGGTATTTCTTTTGTAAGATCATTGTGACTTTGAATATCTGCATCTTCAGTATTTTTTTCATTGATTGCAAGGTCTGATATGGCACAAGATTTTCTCCTGATGTGTTCAGATTCCATGAGAGCACTGCCTAAATTGGTAGATGATGTGTGTTGACTAGAAGTGTTATGTGAAGGGCATTGTCCAGCTAAGTGACATGTTTGGGGACACTTAAAGCAAGACATTAATCTTTTGTAAAAAATATTCTATATGTTGAGCCATCATAATACACTGTAGTATATTCTGTTAGTAGACATCTTCATGGGCAATATACAATTGTCTACGGAAACTCATAATGTGGGAGAATCCCTCTCCAGGAATACCAGCTTTTACGAATGAAATTTTAGATACCAATTTGAAATTGTTTATAGTGAGTACATTATCTATTACTGAATGTGGGATGATGGGACAAACGTTAGATATAATTATTCGTTTGGCCTTTGTTACAAGTGGTCTCAACTTCAGGACATAGTTATTGATTTTATGCATGGTCTCCACATAAACCTTGATGGAAAAAACACAGTCGGTAATGAACTTGCAGAACACATCAACTCCAGTCCTACGCAGTCTCTTGCCCAAAATCCATCTCTTTCACCCCCTCCCTTACTTCGAATTCTCCTGTCACCTCCGCTGATTCTACTCTCGTTTCTCCCATTCCCACTAACAATTCACCTGCATCTGATGCTCCAATTTCCCCACAACCTGTCACTGCTGGGACACATAACAACCTTCGACCACACACAAAAATAGAGTAAATATATAGCAACTACAATTAGAAAAACATCCGTGTAGGAACTTGCAAAAGATGCATCATAATGTTGAATCCCTTTCAAATAAAACTTGAGTATATCGAGGCAGCTCTACAGTATGATTTAAATCAAATGGATGTTCTTTGCTTTACAGAACATTGAATATTTCATAATGAACTTGGCATTTTCCACATTTCAAACTTTTACCTCGCAGGCTGCTATTATAGAGATGTGGAATCGTATGGCAATCCTGCATATAGAGGTTCTTACATTTCCATTAGAAATAACGATTCTATCACCTTGACAATATTAGATGTGTATTCCGTTGAAAATGTTTTTGAAGCTTCTGAATTACATCTTCCTACGGTAACATTGATATTAACATTGACTTTCTGGTCGAATCTTGCGAGAAAGAGCAGTTTCTCAATTTAATTCATTTCTTCAGTTTATATATTACAATAAATATACCTACACGGATCACACTAAACTCAAATAAGGCAATCTATCAAATAATACTTAACAGAACCACTACTCCATATGAAACACAAAAGATTTTGGATACCGTGATCACAATGCACAAATTCGTACCATTATAAGAAATGTGAACATTGGCACAATAAATAATACACGTATGAGTTGATTATTTACTAAAAGTAAAATAAAATTATTCACCAATAACTTGCTGCAAGAGTCATGGGGCGTGGTTTACAATACTGTTGATAGAAACGATAAATATAATTCAACGCTTTCATTTCCTTTTAACACTTGCTTTCCTCTTCAAAATAGAAATTAAATATTTCACGGAAAATCAATTCTTGGATAACACAAGGGATTAGAACATAATGTAAAGACAAACGAATACTTTCTTTCATTTCTAAGCATCATGACCTATCTCAAGTTTTCCTCCTCTACTTTACATGAAAATTTATGCGGCAGACTAAAATCATCAAACATCACCAGGATGTTTTTAACTCAAATAATAAAACAGGAGCAATGTGGAATATAGTAAAAAATCGACAAAATCAACTAGAAACCTAGTAGAGAATGTTGTTTTAAAAGATAAGGTTAGAAAAGTGAACGACCTGGCAACAGTCACTTTAACAAATAATTTTCGAGAATTGATGTCGATATCACTAAGGGTCTTCAGCCACAAAATTCAGCATCCAATGTTTCCCCAAAAATCTTAGACGCGATGTTCGTTTCCAAAACTTCTTATTATGAAGTTCTCAAATAATCAGTGGATTAAAAAAATAAATATTCGGCCGGTTTAGATGAATTTTCGGGTTGTTTATAAAAGATTTTTGCGCCCGCCAATTAACCCCGTTAACTCGCATATTTAATGTATTCTTATGCACACTAATTTTTCCAGATATTTTTAAAACAGATAAGATTAAGCCGCTTTTCATGAAAGGTAACAAAAATTAAATTCAAAATTATTGGCCAAGTTCTCTTTTGTCAATTTTTTTCAAAAATATTAGACACTTTTTTTACGTACGAATGGAAACATTTCTTAGTAAATACGACCCGTTTTCAGATTACCAACATGGGTTTCGAAAATCAAAATTTACGGAAAGAGCCATACTTTCTTTTCTTACAGATGTCGCCTCATCCATGGATCCAAACGAAACACCTATTGAAATATTTCTAGATCTTGCAAAAGCTTTTGACGTCATTGATCATAACATTTTACATCAAAATTACCTGAGAATGGAAGTCGTGGTATTGCTGTAATTGGATTTGTTCTTACGTTAAACAGCGATCTCAGAGAGTAGATATGCCTTACTGAAAAAATGGAAAATTATGTACACAACTTTCTTCTTTGCCAGTTGTATGTGCATTCCCGCAGGAAATTTTAGGCCATATTCTCTTCCTACTATACGTAAACCATATGCCCTCGACGATTAGAAACGGAAGAACAGTTCCTTTGCGGATGACACGAATATTCTTTGCAATAAAAGAACCGCAAATAGTACAATATCAGATATTTCAAATTGGTTCGGTAATAACAAAGTAATAGTAAATGAAAAGAAACCGGTTTCAAAGTAGTTTTCCATTTCAAATAAACAGCTCTGTACTCCATTGGCAATGAATGATGTGCCATTGACTGATGTTAAAGTAACTAATGTTTTAGGCCTTTCAATTCAGTCAAATCTTGAATAGAACATTCATTTGAATGTTTTAAACACTAAATTAAGTTTTTTTTATCTTTCGCTTTCAGAATTCTTTCACATTCAGTCAGCCTTCACACTGCTTGTTGGGTATTTTTTCGAAAATGTTCATTCCTGCCTGAGATATCACATTCTATTCTGGAGAAATATATCTCATAGCTACCAGACGCTTAGATTACAAAAAATAATTGTACTCATAATGAGCAATTCCCACCCACGTGATTCTTGTAATTCTCTCTTTATTAATCTACGTATTTTACCATTACCTTGTTTCTTCATATATGAATCAGTGTTTTTTGTCAAAAATTTCTTACTTAAGGGCTGGAGTATATTTTCAGCAAACACCGTTGTCTATAACTATAACACTCGACGTAGTAATCATATGTGTCGGGTGACAATATCAACAGCTCATTAAAAAAAATTACAATAATACATGTACATTATTTTACAACACCTTGCCAGACGACATTAAACGATTAAATTCGATACAAAAGTTTAAGTCCTAAGTAAAATATTTTCTGCTGCACAACTGTTTCTATACAATTAGAGACTATACCGAGCATCCAAAAGAAAAGTAATATTAATTTTAACAAAGCCATTTAATGTATTATTTACCATTTGGAGGGTATAATTCTAAAGAACCTGTAACAAGTATTGTAGTTTGCTGTTGCATTAATGACCCCCTTCTCGATCAGGTTTTCTTCTAATTTCCTTGATCTTTGAGAAAATGCTGAAATGACTTCATGCTTCGTTTTCGGACATAAATGTAACTGCAAATTAACTTCTCCCCATAGCACTTCACACACAGTTTTAACTGCTTTTGACGTAAATAAATAAAAAAATGCAATCACTCTTTGTTCCGAAACTCGGAGATCCTCGCATTGATTATTTTACATAAAATTATCTTATTGTTTTTTTGTTGTGTAGTTATGAAAATGTCAGGAGAATGACAGACATGTTTACTATTACTACGCATTAAATGTTATTACTTGTTTTCTAAATGTCTTTGCATTTCTTTTTTGGATTGACGTGGGGCAACGCAAACATGAACCTCACACTTAGTCCCCAATTTGCCATTTTAGAAAACCAACAAATAAATTTTGCATTGTTCGACGAACAACGAACGGTGCCTGCCACAGCCCACGCTGAAGATTCTAGAGGGGAACTGGCTGACGATCACTATTTAGTGACGTAGCCTTCCCCACCCTATATATATATATAT
>BOPP01000511.1:54870-100977 GCA_017312745.1 Gryllus bimaculatus | reverse complement strand
ACCGCTTGCTGGGTGCCTGAATCGAAGTTTTCGGCCAGAAAACATGTTTTGTGAAACAAAGATTTCTATCTTAGTGATCTTCAGAGGGCATACCGATCGCTCAAATGTGGCTGAGACATGAAATCTACTACTGTTATTGCTACTGCTGCTCCTGCTGCTGCTGCTGCTGCTGCTGATGATGATGATGAAGCTCCATCAAGGACCAGTGTTTATCGATGATATGGTGAATTCAATCGTTGTCGTTGTTCACTCCAAGACGAATTTCGCGAAGGTCGTCCAAAATCAGTTGTGGTTCCGAAAAGCATTGATGCTGTGCGTGAACTAATATTGCAAGATCGTCATGTGACCTACCGTGAGATTGAGACAACCTTAGACCAGCATACATTCAATATTGCATGAACATTTGACTGTAAAAAAAATTGTTCGCGTTGGGTCCCACACGATTTGTCAATCGCTCAAAAAAGGCTCGGGTCGATTGGTCGAAAGAAATGCTCAAAAGATACGATTGCGGTGCTTCGATACAGGTCTATGACATCGTGACAGGTAATGAATCGTGGATTTATGCGTATGAGCCCGAAAGTAAACAGCAGTCGACTGTATGCGTGTTTCAAGATGAGCGAAATCCAGCAAAAGTTGTTCGCGGACGAAGCACTTCCAAACAGATGGTCGCCTGTTTTTTTTTTTCGAAAAAACTGGACATGTCGCAACCGTGCCACTGGAACAACGCAGAGCAGTCAATTCTGAGTGGTACACAAGGATTTGTTTGCTAGCTGTCTTCCTAGGAATCAGGAAAACCAACCGCCGAAGACGGATCACTCTTCACCACGACAATTCGAGCTCTCACACATCGGCTCAAACAACTGCATTTTTGAAAACCCAAAACATCTATTTAATGAGTCATCCGCCGTATAGTCCTGACTTGGCACCGAATGACTTCTTTTTATTCCCGTACGTAAATGCATGTTTTGGAGATATCTCAATCAGAGAGGTAAAAGTGCTTCGACAATTGGTTCAAACGCATGCAAAAGTGTATAGATTTTCATGGGTAATATTTTGAAAACCAGTAAATTGATTTTTGATGATTAATATTTGTTTTTGTTCTCTAATCCTGAAATATAGGCAACCCTTATATTCTAGAAATGTATTCTGGGCATAGAGTATATGTGTACTAGAGTGCGCACCAGGGTGCGCAGAAGGCTTGGCCGGGTATCAACATCTCTCGCGCCCGAGTCACGTGACTTTGGGACAGCTAGGAGGCATCTGCTATACACCCGTCTCGTACTAAATGATTTCTTTTAATACGTATCTAACATGCTTCACTCTAGGGTTATTTTCTCATTTATTACACAGCCCTAAGAATGCTGCGTATAGCAGAAAAGTTACTTTAAGTTATTCTGCTCTATTTAAGTTCATGAGAAGTCCTATTTTTGACCAACTTGTCTCTCTCAATCGCGTACCCCACTACACCTGTTTTACAAATACTATTACATAGGAAATAAATAAAAAATATTTGTAAAATAAATTAACTCCATGGTAGTCATTAATCCAAGTTTCTGATACTACTTAATGCTAAACTTTCTGCTTTTGATAATCCACATCAGACATATAACAGCATGTTATCAAAATATTTCAAAAATTTGTTGAGGGGGAAAACGAAGTTTTATTTTGATGTATATTTTGATTTATTTAGTCAAAAACAGTAAATACTGTATGTGACATACGTAGGAGAAGTGCCATCTGCACACATTTTCTTGAGTTCAAAATCTCTTCCCAACATTTCAACTATATACATTAGACATTTTCCCTCCCAAGTTATACAAAACTTATTTGTATCGATAAACAAACTGCAGGATTTATTTTATTTTTTAGTATTACTATTACAGTAACATAACATTGGTTTTACTACAACAAGCAAAAAGAGTGCTCAACAAAACGTGCGCATAGTGAAGTTACATTTACATCCAGAAGCAAACAAGGATCCATCTCAGCATTTGCTCAATGGATCAGGGAAACTGGCCAAAACCCTGATTGAAATGGGGGTCTGTGACCCGGAAGCTGAAATACATAATTTTCAAAGAGTTTACTAATAAAAATCAAATACAACCATACCAACTACGCCAACTATAAACACTAACATACTACTAACACTACAAACATTACTTACACCAGTAAATACATAATATGTACTACTAACACCAATAAATATACACACATTAATGTCCTGTAAATAAAATCATATTTTTAAAACTGATCTAATTCTATTTTTCTTGTAAATTTTAGTCCTTCTCTTCCTATATGTTTTAACCTAATTTCAATATATTTAAATAATATTGCCTTAATCAAATATATGCTATCATTCAGCATGGCCTCTTGACCAATAATATGATAAGTTAAATTACAAAAAGCGGAATTATTTACAAATTTTCTCAAACATCTGTTTACAATTGTAGTTTAAGCTGCCCTTTTAAAATGTCACATCTCCCTTGAAGTTTTCTTACTTCTACTTCTGTTATTTTACAGAACATCTGCAGAAGGGTATTTCAGCCCATGATCATCGTTCCTCTGAATGAAGGAATATGGTCTTTCATCACTATCAGTCCGGCAAATCTTACAGTCAAGACAAGCAAGTGACATTTGACTTTTTTACTACAAATCCTCCAATATACGTTACCATGTCCACAACGTAGGGAGACAATCTAGTTTCAAGATTGTCTACTGATGGCAAGTACATATGGTCAATTGGCTCCTCAATGCACAGTTCAAGGTGCAGTTCAATGCACGTTACAGTCAAAACAATAATGAACCATGGTTCTTAACAAAGCTCAACACGTGTGGATTGTTTGAAGTAAGAAAATCTCCACAACGTCCCCAAATAATTACGCTTTAACACCAGCAACAACAAACAGCACGCAAAAGTACACACAATACAACGCAAAACGAACTACCGGTGTCCCAAAGTCACGTGACTTCCGGCCACCGCATGTTGAAACTTGCGCAGTAGGTTCACGCGCACTCTAGTTGTATCTCTCCTCTCTGATTCTGGGCCGTGCAATGTGGCAGCCATCTTGCCATTGCCACGTTGCCACATTGTCAAGTGTCTGACTCCTACCCGCTCCCTATCGGTCTCTTGTTATAACTAGGATGAACGATCAGCGCATTCTGAGGCTTCAAGATGGTACCTGTGTATCCAGCGCCAAAGCGGGAGATTTGAATAAGTATTGTACTGTAAATGAAATGTCTGGGAATGAATTGATTGAGAGGATAAGTGAAAATTCAGATTGTGACGGCGTACCACCTGCAGTAGATTTTGGCATTAGTGATAATCTACTGAAGCGAATGATGAGTTGCCTTGCGGAACGAGTGTTAGCGTTGTCCGCGTGAGCGTTCCTGAAGCGATAAATTCAAACACGGGGCCAAAAAATGACATTCATGATTTTCGTAATACTATAGAGGGCTTCTGCATATTAAGAATGCAAGAATCTGTCCGCAGTTGTTAAGAGGCGGAACACAAAAGATGAAATTAAGAGTGAAATGTCTTGCGGACACGGTAGAGCGGCTGCAAACCCGTTGGAAAGAATAGGAAGAAAAGAAACGAAGGATGCCACCCGCAGAACACGTAGAATTTCGGAGTAATTCCCACCTGGGAAAGAATTCGCAGGAGATAGACATGCAAATGGATATTCAAAACAAAGAGGTAGATCTTGAAGTATTATCACGGGCGAAAAACATTAATGACGTAGCCCACATTCTTGACAGGAAATGGAAGGATGATGCATTCAAATTCACTCGCACTATGATAGGTAGCTTCACAAAAATTAAAGGAGATTTGGACTTCACAATAGTCAATCCTGAGAAAACAAAATGTTAAAAAAGTTTACGAGAAACCTATTCGCAGATTTGCAATATGTCGAAAAAATGGAAGAAGGGAAGGTGGAGTTTGTACACACGGTCACAAATACCCAAACGAGCCGAGGAGGAGAAGAGAAGAAATCTCGATACTTCTCTCATTCCATACGCACTAGACGAAATGGCATAAATAATTTTGAGGCTTTGTATGATGTTCTAATGAAATGAAAAGAAGTAATTCAATCACATGAATGAAAAAAGATTGTTATTTTTATTCCAAAAGGTGTCGAAAGGAACTACAGAAGATCCTAAAATGGATGTTCCGGCGGAGCGGAATGGAAGTCGCCCTCGTTATCTCGGGGAACTCTAGCATATCGACCGCTTCCCCAGTCGACTGTTGCGAAATGACACATAAACATTGACAAAGGATAAACGACATCTATGAAAAGGAAGATGCAAGTCGGAGAAGCACACATGTCACTGTTCCACGTGTAACCTCAAAGAACAAGGAGGCTCTGAAATGCAGAAAGCGTCGGGACGCAATAATAATAAAGCCGTCATTGGAAAAGGCTTTTGCGGACATCGTGAAAGATATCCGCAGCAAAGTAAATCCAACAGACAATAGCGTAGATATACACGCCGTTGGAAAAACTAAATCCGGTGCTGTACTCCTGGAATTCTGGAGGTAATGCCGGAAAATACCAAGCAGGCTTTTAGTGAATCACTGACATGTGCAGTCGGAGATGGGGAAATCCGTGACGTGACGCCAAATACACCGGTAATAATCCGGGACCTGAACGCCGCGACGGCGGAGGAAAAAGCAAAATTGCGGTAGCAAAGCAACTTTGTGAAGAAATGGCAAACCTCACAGTCCAAGTAACTCGGCCGAACACCAGGGGGCAGTGTCTTGCTCTACATGAATTGAAGGCAGATGTTGCGAAAAAATATAGGATTCGCCGATAATAAAGATCTGATGGACTATGTGCAGAATCCAGCTAAAGGAGACATCACCACGATGTTTGCGCTGCCTCGATTTCGGGCATGGGCGCGAGTCTGCAGAGGACCAGATCGCAGCAAGCTATGCTATAAATGTGGCAGCGAGGTCCACAATGTAGAGCAATGTTCACAGCTGACTTGTTGCATTATACGCACGACGACCGGAGAGAAAACTGAGGGACAAGCGTCAATAACGAACAAAGAAACCCAAATATGATCCGCATACTCCAAGGAAATATGAATAGAAGCAGGACGGCCAAACATCATCCTACCCAAATCAGAGGCGAAATGAATGCAGACGTGATAATCTTGAGTGAGCAATACATTAACCGAAACGATCCGGGAGGGTTCAGCGACAAGGCAGACACAGAAGCGATATGGGTACCCGATCTGAGTACCCACATACAAACACAGGGCGCCGAAGATGGGTTTGTTTGGGCGAAGACCGCCGGGGTTACATATGAGGGCTGCTACTTCACTCCCAACGAACATTTTGAAAAATTTCAGAAGAAATTAAACGACCTGGAAGACACGATCGGGAGGTTGAGCAGCAATTCTATCGTTGCTGGCTATTTCAACGCCAAAGTTATCGAGTAGGACATGCCGCCACCAGACTCGAGAGGTCGGCGGATAATGGAAATGGCCTCCAGGACTGGACTGTGGGTATTGAACGTTGGGGATACAACTACATTCAGACGCCCAGGGTACACGGAGACGATATCTGATGTATCATTTGCCTCTGAAGGAAATTATAAGGCAGGTACACGCCAGGAGAGTGGTGCGCCTTGATGCACATCATCTATGGCTTAGAACACGACAGCAACCAAAATGGAATGTGGCAAAACTGGATGAAGATAAGTTCGCCGAGGTAATGACAGGCGGAGCTGAAGTGGCAGCCTATAAAGCCGCGGGCGGGAGGGAACGCGACGCACGCGACGAGAGCAGAGCTAACTCCACCATGAAGCTAACTGAGTGCGCATGTAAAGCGGCGATGCCACGGAAAGGATCTCGGAATAGCAGGGCAACTGTCTACTGGTGCAACGACGAGATAGCGGGCTTAAGAAAAAATTGCCAAAATTAAGGCGGAGGGCTCAAAGGGCCAGGGAAAGCGAGGATTCTGTAAGACTCTCCGCTGACCAGCGCACAGCAAAAAAAGCTCTCCAGATAGCCATCAACAAAGCAAAATAAGTAAATGGCAAAGTACAATAAAGGAAATCGACAACGATCCTTGGGGTATCTGCTACAAAATTGTAATGAAGAAGTTCGGATGGCTGCAGAACGTTGTTATGGACACGACGATAATGGAGGATATTGTGAATACACTATTCCATACCCACCCGGGGAGATTTGACCTCAGAATTGAAGTACCACCTGGCGATGGCCCGTTATTCACCGAAAGTGAGCTTTCACTGGCGGTAGAATTTCTTAATAACAGAAATACACCAGGGCCCGACAGCCTACCAGCCGAAGCGCTGAAGGCAGCGCACAAAGCATGCCTGGCGTGATGTTAGACATGTATAACGACTGCCTGAAGCATGTCATCATCAGTTCTCGATGGAAGACTACAAGACTGAGAGAAAGGGAAAAAGAGAAAGAAACTCGCCGTCATCATACAGACCACTGTGCATGTTAGACACGGCTGGAAAGGTATTCGAGAAGCTGCTCCAACCGCGGATACTGAGGGCAATAGAGGAAGCTGGGAGGCTGTCTCATCGGCAACACGGTTTCCAAAAAGGACACTCCATCCACGCAATTGAATCGGTAGTCGACAAAATAGGGCTCGGTCTGAAAATTACCGCTGACGAAAGCTCACCCTACTTGTTCTATTAGATGTCAAGAATGCATTCAACTCTGCCAGGTGGAGTGACATGCTGAATGCACTCGAGAACAAATTTAAGCTACCTGCGTATTCGATGCGTGTAATGAAAATCTATCTTAGGGACCGTACACTTCTGTTCGATAGACGAAGGTCAACGAGTCAAAGCACTGTCAGGAGCTGCACAAGGATCGATCCAAGGACATATGGAATGACACGTACGACGACATCCTGAGAACGGAAACGCCCAGAGACACTGAGCTTGTCGCACACGCTGACGATGTGGGAGTGCTCCTCACAGCGCATACCATTAAGGAAGCACAACATCGCCTAAATGAAGCAATGCGACACATTAAGACATGGATGAAAAAGCTCTGCCTGTCTCTTGCAGAATCAAAGTCCCTAGTTGTTGTATTCACAAGGAGTCGGATACGGACACGGGTCACACTTAAGGTCAGAGACTCAGTCATAGAAACATCAAGTGCGAAGTACTTACGCTTGACACGAAGCTGAGTTACTGGCCTCGTATTCAGCGGGCAGCAGGTAAGGCTGCTGAAGCCACAGCATCACTATGTCGACTGATGGCAAACAACAACGATCCGAAATCTAGTAAACGGCGCCTCCTTCTGTCTGTTGCGGGGTCAATTCTCCTCTACAGAGCGGAAATATGGGCGAAGGCCCTGGGGAAAGGGAAGCATCGTAAGAGATTGCAGAGATGCTGAGCATTGAGGGTCTCGCGCGCATACTGCACTGGGTCCGAAGCAGCGGTCCTAGTGATAGCGAGCACCCCTCCAAGCGATCTTCTAGCCCAAGAGCGTCACGACATCTGGCGTAACTGAAACGACAAAGGCAGATGCGAAGCAAAAGAGGCAGCACGCCAATTACTGTTACAGAAATGGCAACGAAGATGGGAAGAATCCAACTACGGAAATGGACCAAGAGATTGATACCTCGACTGGACACATGGGTAAACCGCAAACGTGGGGAAGTCAACTATTACCTTACCCAGCTTTATGCAGAAAGTAAGTAGCCCCAAGTGTCTCTATTGCAACAATAAAAATAACGTACTCCACACATTCTTCAAGTGCGAAAGATGGAAAAAAGAAAGAATACGTTTGAATAACGAATTACGGGCAGAACATATAACACCAGAAAATGTCCCTCTGATGCTGCGCAACGCCCAATTTTGCCATGCAGTATCAGCATTGCGGAGTGCGTCCTGAGACGAAAAAAAGTGACAGCGATAACATAATAATTGATAGATGACAAGCACAAGAAAAAACTGGAGAAGCCAGAGGGCTAAATAGAATCGACACTGCCCTGAAGTAATGCTAACGCGGTTCCGGGACAGTACCACGTCGATTAGTAAAAGGGTTTGTGAATTTAGTGAGTAGGAGTCTCACACTACTTCGGGAGAGCGGTGTCCATGATGGATTCTCACAGTTCCCAAAAAAACTACAAATGTTTACTCGTTGCTTGTAGCTCGTTGCTCTTACTATTACTATTGCTATTACTACTGCTAGTGTTGCTACTACTACCTCAGAAATTTATACTTCAGAAATTGCTCCGGCCCTCAGAGATAACGAAGAGAAAAATCTTCGGAGGGAGGGAGGGAGGGATAAGTGTAAAATGGAGCCAAAACCAATGGCAAGAGTCCCATAGGGCATCGCCCATAATTTGCGCTATCGAGGGTGAAATGGTAATTCATACGTTGCAAAAAACCACTGTTGAGAAGATAAAAAGTTGAACAAATAATTATATATCAACCAGGGTAAAAAATATAACATTATATTTAGTAAATTTTAAAATTTCAAATTTTTCTGGACCCTTTTCACAAAACCCCAGTAATTTTTGATTTTTCCGCATTTCAATGAATAATGAATAACACTTCTACTTATTGCATTGATTTCACTCCCTAATGCCCAAGCTATGAAAAACGTTGCAAAATAACAGTGACGATAAAAAGTTGAACAAAAAATTTTGAAAATGGCCCTGGGGTTTCATTTACAGGACCCCAAAATTCAAAACATGTTTCAAATACGCTTCGAGTCACTCTTGGTCAACGAGGACACGTTCATTGGGAAAAAAATCTAACACATAATTTTGGCGTTGGTGTTGTTCACAGACGGACGGACAGACAGACAAATGTTAAAAACACTTTTTCGATATAGGGGACTTATGTGTATTTCAGTTTAAACATCGAAATCGATTTTCCGTTGCATACCTAACTTTCTCTACGCAAAATATAAAATTCCATATAAACGAGTAAGTAAACGAGAAAGTTAAAAAGGTCCAATTATTTTATCAGATGTTAGAAAACATAGTTAGACATTTTATATAGGAGAAGTCATTCTAATATCTAAAAAAAAGAAATAAAATAATCAATTATCTCAAATACGTCATATCCAATACATACAGAAATAGACCTAGTGGTGCAACACCAGCCCATACTTTTACGCACTATTTGTAATGATTACGCAATATTACGAGATGAGTTTAAGTTCTGAGGTCTCCGATTTTATTTTTCACACAATATTTACCTTAAAAATATTGAAAAATTTCCTTTTTCTACTTTATCTCTCTGCAGTATACTCTTCTTACATCGTCAACGCCTCCATGATCTCTGTGAACGGTTCTTCAGGGATCTGTTTCCACCACTAGAAAATCGCTGTTGCAATAACGGCACTGCTGGAGAATGTCGAAACCGGAGAGAGTCTTTCATTGTTGAGAACAGCAGAAAGCGGCTATGAGCCACATGAGTAGGACGCATGACGATCCACCTCAAAGCTGTTTTCACGAAGAAACTCGTGGGTCGCTTTCACCCGATGCACTGGTGCATTTGTGTACACACGAAGCCTTTTAGGAAGTTTTTGTCGCAATGCTGGAAGGATTTTGTTCTTCAAAGCATCTTGAGAGCCCGTACCTATCACCTTTGTTCCCTTTGAAATACAATGAGTAAGAATTGCACAATCGCTGACCCAAAACATGGCAACCATATTTTTTTTTACACTGAAACCTACCCTAAATGTTTTGAGTGGCGCTGAGTTAGAGTGCTTCCATTGAGTTGACTGGAGCTTCATTTCAGGATATAAAAACGGCATTGTGAGAACGAGTTGGAAGCAAAATTATCCTCATTAATTCTCACAATTGTTGAAGAACGAGTTGAAAGGTTACTGCCGCTTGTCGCTACTTTTAGTTTAGTTTTGAGATTACTGGGCATCATAATTTAAAAGCTGTGATCCATCATTAATTATGATTTTCAATAGCATAAAAAGCATAAACAGCTTTAGAAAGTATTGTTGTGATAATTCAATTAGTTGATATCAAAATATTCACAGACACATCTACCTTGAAATAATTCAGAATACCAAATGTTAACGTGAGTAGTAAACGGAAATGCATATGATTAAATCCTTTTAAAATGATGAATTCGTCAATGATATTTAACTCTTTTAATGACAACCTTAAGCCTTATACCAAAACGCGGTTCAAGGAGAATTAATATTTCATTATCTCTCATCTCTCTCTCTTATCTCTTCCTCATATTTGTCATCACTCTTTCTCCCTCTCTCATCTCTTTTTCCTCTCTCATCTCTCTGTTTTCCCTCTCTAATCTCTCTTTTTTTCATCTCATCACTCTTTTTCCCTCTCTCATCTTTCTCTATTTCATCTCTCTCATATTTCTCTCTTTATTTCATCTCTTATCTCTCTCTCATCTTCTCCCATCTCTCTCCCATCTTCTCCAATCTCTCTCCCATCTCTCCCATATTCTCCCATCTCTCTCCCACCTTCTACCATCTCTCTCTCATCTCTCTCATCTCTCACCCATCTATCTTTTCCATCTCTCTCCCATCTCCCTTTTCCATCTCTCTCCCATCTCTCTTTTCCATCTCTCTCCAATTTCTTTTTTCTATCTCTCTCCCATTTTTCTTTTCTATCTCTCTCTCATCTCTCTCCCTCTTTTTCTCTCTCTGCCGAAAAAATAAGTAACCTATAATACTATTGTCTCAAACGCTTGTAGTATCGAAACGCCGTAGAGTAATCATACTTTCCCTTCTATAATGTGGCTCTTCTAGAATGTGGAAATAATTAATTATTACACTCCGAATCCCGCCCCTGTACGAGATACTTGGAACTCGTAAACATGGGCTGCCCGCTAACAATGAAGCTGTTCCGTTGGACCGCTCTCGCCCCGCCTTCTTTTGTCACCGCAGCCAAGGGCGCGTCATCACCAGGTGAGCCCATCTCAGGCCATCTCCCACCCCTCTCTACCCCCACTCTAATGTCCAATTGAATTATTCGCGGGTAAGAACGTCACTAGTCTACGTTTTTTTCTCGCACACTGGAAATACTTGTCAAGAAAAGTTATGCCGAGCAAGAACGCCCCTTTAATTAGTGCTACACCCGCGCGAGCGCACGCGATACCGATTAGAAAGTTCTATTCGTTAATTGTTTTTTGTCAAGTGGCTTGCCAAGGCGGCTGACACGTTTTGTTAAGAATCAGAAAGACAACTTCCGGCGGCCCAAATATATAGTTGTCAGCCACGATGACACAACGAACAATTTTTGAAAGCAGCAAATCGAGAGTAGTGCCAGCCAAGTATGAATTTAATTGGTTCTAGAGCTTTTGCTTGGCGCAGCCGAAATTGCCGTCTGCCGAAATTGCCGTCAGAAGTTAACTTGAAATTTTCTCTTAGGACGTATGTGCTTGCTCTCTTGCTATCGTCGGAGGCGGACGTGCCATTTTTCGAGTCTCCATATGGAGACTGCAATAACTTCACGAGATCGCGGGACTTTTATTCGGAAATGCTATCTCAGTACGTAGCTGCTCACGGATAGAATATCGCTTGCGGGCAACATGACACATCGGGTGACTGCGAATAGCTGCGATCCACGTGCCGTGCATCAAACTCGATGTAATTTCTTTCTCGTCAGTCAATTACGGAATTTTTCTCCACGCTAACGAAACGCGCGTTCAGTCTGACACGCCTGCTATAGTGCAGTAATATCCGGGTTCGGCCCTGCTGAGAACGCGTCTCCGAGACTGGAATCCTCCTCAGCTTTGATAGGTCCGTCAATGCTGCATTCACCTGGGTAAATCCAAACTGAGCGTGGAGCAGATTTTCATCGGCAGCTAAGGACGCTCGCCACTCGGGACCCCCTCCTCTCCCGTCGGGTCTGCCACGGCCGCCGAACCACCGCAACAAGTACCTGCGTCAGGTCAACGCTCCACTATCAACTGCGCAGCAGTGGTAAATAAACTGCGTGGCCTATGTGAGCATTTTAGTGTAGAAGAAACTTAACTCCAGCAAAGCAGCTCATGACTTCTGAAAGTAAAGTCAAATTCAAATGATCCCAAATGGCGATCTATAGCGCCTGTAAAGGGTATTGCAAATTTATATGTTTAATTATAAAGTTTAGTTTTAATTAAACGTCTTAATTCAACATTTTCTATGGGGTACGTTCTTTCAGGATACACTTGTTAACCCGCATTGTTCCATTGTCAAGTAGCTTCCTGTGATTACTCTTTGGAACGACTTTCAAACTTACAAGAAAGCTATGAAGAGACAGGTAAGTTGCAGCGAGCGAGGTAACGGATATGGCAAATCCCAGTTGGCCGGAGCAACCCAGACGGCTACCCGCCCCAAAACCATGTGGCCAAAGTAAGCCGCGCAGAGAGTACGATTGCAGAAATTTAATATAACCTGTTTTCGTTATATTTGGTTAAAACAAATGACTACCTATCTATATAAAGCGTCTATTTCAATACCTGTTGAATTGAAGAAAACTTATTCGTGTGTGTGATAATAGTTCTCTTTGTTGCAGCGAACACGTGGAAACAGCACTGAAGCATCTGGGACCCGAGCGCCTGCGGAGTCTTCCGACATCTAGCTCGTAGCCCGTCGAGGAATCACAAGCTGCCGGGGCTGATCACTCTGCATTGCCTCCGCAACTCCCATGCCAACCGGTCCCCATGACCATTCACGCAGCGAACTGCGTTGCTCTCGCCTGCCTCTCACTTTCCTTGTTCCCCCTTTCCAATGCGCAATGAAACGTTATCCTTGCCAAACGAATTCTTACACCGATATTATTCTTGCAATACAATTAATGAGTCCCTAACAATTACTAAAGTTTTTGGAATCGGTAATGGCGAAACAGACTAGGTAACTTCTTGGAAGTCGTTTAAAAACTGCCAGGCCTGCCGGTCACGTCTACGTTATCAATGCACGAGAATCAAAATTTTTAAGCAATATAATTGTATTGACACTTATCGATTTAAGAATTCAATTATCTGAGTAAATCTCCTTTTTGAGGGTTTCCAATAATTCACGTCATCCTATATAAGAAGCGATATTTTAACAACAGAAACTACTAAAGAAAAGTGCTGGGATATCTGCTTCTCCTAGAGTTGCTGCTGTGGAAATAACTATTCTAATGTATTTACTCATATGAAAACGTATGTTTATATGCATTAAATAGAATCCTACATAACAATTATTACAAAGAAAACATATCATATTTTACGACAAAGGTACGTGTAGAAATAATTAAACGTGTTGTTCTTTGGATATCATACAACTCAAAGTGTACATACAGGTACATTAGGAAAAGAAAACATTGTACAAAAGTAATAGAAATTGTTTACAGTTGTATTGTAAGATGTTTTGTCTGTGGTAGAAAACGTTCGAGAAAACTACAATTAATCTTATGGCTTTGAGTGTGTGTTTGATGTGTGAATGGAATATCTATATTAATACAGTTAACCGTACGTCGTAGAACGTATGAGTGTGTCAGCTGAGAATAACATGAATATTTCACGACAATCAGTTATAAGGGAAATTACAGTAAACTGTACATCTGTTAACTTGCAGCACATCATTCATAAGATAACGGAGAGATAGAATTTTATTATTGACTATTTTGAGTGTTAGAGGCGCAAACATTTTATATTGAGCTTACTCCTGTAGTCAAGTCAAATATTTTTTAGAAATTTAACTACTTTATGCTTGTACCATTGTAAGAGATAAGTGCTTGTATATTACACAAAATGTAATGAACTTTCATTTTTCATCTTGCTTAGCATCGACAAGCAAAAGATATAAGTCGCCAATTAAAGTATTTAATAATGGAGACAGTACAATAGACAAAACAATCATATTACATTATACTATGCCAGTAATGGTATGACCAGCCTTATGAAAGTATTGACCTGCATTACATTTGGAGAAGAAGTTGAAGCAATTCACATACGATTACTGGATAGAAATGTCTCGCGAAATTAAATTTGTTGGACTAAAGTCGTCAATGAGACAGCCTGCAAGGGAGGTTCTAGGGGTGAAATCATCTTCATCGTTGATCCAAATGCTCTCAACAAGTTATATTTTAGAAATGTGGTTCGAAGTCTCTACACTTTCAATTTTTTTTTATTTTTCGCATTGAGTGTTCAATTTATGCAATTTATACTACACACATTTACGCATACAAAAGTTTTTTTATCTCGTGGTTAACAATAGTGGAATTGATTACATGAATGGCACAATATCATTGAAAGCAATGAAAATACCGAATACATAAAGTACAATCTAAGAGTTATTTGAATTCTGCTGTCTATAGATGAAAGCATTAAATAAAATGCTTAATTGTTCAATATTCTTCATTGTTCAGTATTGTTCTTCGGACCTTCCTGTTTCCAAAAACGGATGAAATGAAGTCTAAATTTAGAGAAAAAAATATGTTGGTATTAATTTTTAAAGAAATATTCAGTCTGCAATTAATAATCAGTGTGATATATTTAATTATAAAAATTGGATAATATTATTTCTTTGTCAGTCGAGCAATACACATTTCCAATGCTGTACATTGTACTTGCATGATTCCACAAGTAAATGTAAGGAACAATTGTCAGAATCTTGGCGCATGAGCGAACTAACATTCTCACTAATACTAGTTATTCTATTATTATTGGATGAAAAACATAAGTGTACGTTAATAAAGAATAGACAATAGTATTTTGGGGGAAAACATTTTCAACGAAACCAGGATGTTGACGGGAGCTAATTTTACACTTCTCATTGAAAAAAGACCGCATACATTTGTGCATGAATTATGTTTTGCAAAAGAAGCAATTATTCTGAAAATTTATCGATTTTATTGAACATTTTTGCATTTCGTCTTGCTGTGTCTAAATAACCATAAATTTTACTTAAGGCTGTAACGAGTACTTAATTCGAAAAATAACCTTCTCAGTGAACAGTACAGAAAGAAACACTCAGAAATATCGGGCTCATCGAACTGTGGCGAGCAAAGGGTACAAAGAGTTCAATTCGTTAGAGCAAGGAAGATGGTGGCTGTGGGCGGCTATGGACTCGGTCTGTGAGAGTCATCGAATACCGTTCCCGTTGCACACCCACGAACCCTTTCGTCTCTTGCATGCACCAATGTAATCGCAGAACGGGAACACGCCCACGGGAACATCCTTCTTCAAAGCTACATTGTTGTCAGAGCTTATAAGTAACTTACTGATAAAGTGTATGAAAGTTGTTTTCCCGTAATAATTTACTGAATAAAAAATAATAAAATGTATAAATCCCAGAGATTTGAAATAACCCTGGGTTACGAACATAGTTTCCTCTAAAAATATGAATTCCTATGTTGGAATAGAATGATGCTCTATTTCTGGGGACATGTTTTCTTATCTACTTAGCAGAAGAATATCATTTTGATAACGGTGACCATTTGAAACTGATATTTTGGGATATAAAAATCCACTTTTCAACAACATCGCCTTGGTACTTCGCGCAGTTTACCCCGTAAACATGAAACAAAATGAAAAATATCGACCGAAGCATAGATGCCCACCTGTGGTTGGCGCTTAAATTAGTTGTGAACCCCTCCATAGCCTTCGCCAGATCCTATTCTCCACCCACACGTGCTCGTTTCACCTGACATCGCACTTTCTCACTCTAGGTACGAAGGTGAGGGTATGTTGACCCGAGAATGGTAGAATGTCATGCGCCGAAATATTTTTGCTTGCGCATGGTACGTATTTCAACTTTCGCAAGAGCCGAGACATGTTTTAAATGAATAGTGCTGCCCTCATCGGAACGTGGCAGTCAACGAAGCCACAGCAGCAAAGAGTGAGACGAGAGGTCTGGAAATTCAAGGATGAAATGGCCTGCGTTGAAAACTATTGGAAGATATGTGGAATTCATAATACAATATTTTCAATAATTAATTTCTGTATACAAAAATCAAAATACAGTAAACCTATAAAAATTAAAATCTTGAATACGGACTTGTTGGTAGTGGGATGAACAATGATAAATAATAATGAATCAGTTTTGTTATTTTCTTGTTGTTTTTGGCAAAAACATAACGAAATTTTATAAAAAATATTATTTAAATTTTTGGTTCCAAACATCCACTATTACACTGTATTTGTTATGAATTCGAAATGTGAGAATGTAGCTACGTATCAGATACAATAACTAGGCACTTAGATGATCTATATTGACAAGTATAAGGCTAATGCACTGCTCTGCAGACGTGATCAATAGAATTTTAATGTAAACCAAGACCAACTAATTCATAAGACCAAATAAATAAATAAATAAATAAATAAATAAATAAATAAATAAATAAATAAATAAATAAATAAATATTCTTTACATTTAAAAGATTGTTTGCACTACTTCACCCATTTTGAAAAACTTTGATGAAACGAACACTTTCTTGTCTGGAAAACATTGTGTTTTATCTCTTGTTTTTACGTTTCTCTCTTTTCCAAGCTCAGGGGAAATTAAAACTAAATTTCGGTGTTTATGATGACTTTCTGTTTTTGAAGCCTTAAAACAGAATGTTTTCTTAATGTTATTTAAATCTTACAAAGACGTATTATTGTAATACATCACCATATTCATATTCTTTGATATATTATCGTATATCTTGATCATATAATCGTTACGCTTACGCAGTATGGTTGTGTGTCATTAGGAATGCGTTTAAGCAGTATCCCTGTAAAGACCAAATTAACAATAGACATTTACGAAACGTATACATTAAGTACACTTGCGTCATGAATGAGAACCTCTCTCCCTCCTCCCTGTCCTCTCTCTCCCTCTTTCTCTCTTTAGCAATTTCAAACTTCAGTTTTAGATACGATGTTAATTTGAACTACTAGTTTATTTCAGTAGAATAGATAAATGTTGCCTCTCTTAAACTGTCAATGATTGAGGTGTTAAATGGAATTTTACGAAGAGTTTTGAATTGCAATTTCGCTTTATAAACATCAATAACAGTTAAACTGTTCTCTTAATTTTAAAGATTCTCTTAAAGGTTTTCTGAAAGAGAAATAGATAAAAAAAATCATTATTTAAGATGTTACTATCATTACCATCACGTGAAAACAAATTGGTTCAGAAAACCGACATTTGTAGGCAAAGTGCTTAATTACTACTCATATAGTATAAAGACAAAAATTGGAATTATTTATAATGTAATGTATTGTGCTGTCAAGGATTAGCCGATAAGGAATCCCATTCCTTTAACTTACAAATCGTTCAAGCCATTTTAAGAAACAACAATTCTTATTGTAATGCTGATATTGATAAATGTATCGTCAAGAGAATGATTCTTCTTGAGTCACATTTAAAACCAATGTCGAATAATGAAAATACTTCTGTGAATAAATGTTCATTACCTTTCGTCCCCCCAGTTAATTATGAATTAGAGTAGATTTTTCAAAAGAAGTACCAGTGCAGATTAATGAACAATGCCCAGAATAAGCAGACTGTGGTCAGAAATATAAAATACTATACTTCTCCTTTGAATAAAACTAATGTTGTATATGCTATTCAGTGCAATGATTGCGATCAAATGTATTTAGGCCAAACAAGTCATAAAGTTCAAACTAGAATGAAAGGACATGACAGAAATATCAGAGAGATTCTTCAAAAACAAAGTTTGTATATAGTCATTAGATAAAGTTCAACCATTCTTTCAATTTTCAAAATC
This sequence comes from Gryllus bimaculatus, assembly GCA_017312745.1. Lineage (NCBI taxonomy): Eukaryota > Metazoa > Arthropoda > Insecta > Orthoptera > Gryllidae > Gryllus > Gryllus bimaculatus. The sequence continues at coordinate 83,306 of BOPP01000511.1, read as the reverse complement.
CGAGAACTTTTGATATTGATGCCCGGGGATATCCACGATTAGTTTCTGAAACTTCGCATATTAAAATATATAATTATATTGATAGTATCGTTGCTAATAATCATTTTACAAAAATATATGATGCTTCGCTTAATAGATGTCGAATATTGAAAAAATTGTTCACCCCTCTTTCTGATGCTTTCAAAACATTTCTTGCCTAAACTTCTCCTGACTCTCAGAACTTAGAACATGCTTACAAAACCTTTTCTTGTCTTAACTTCTCCTGACTCTGAAAACTCATTATTTCAACCGCTCTCACCAACGTAATGAAATAGATTTTGTCGGTCTAGCTGTAGAATGTTCATGTAAAAAAGATCTGTTTTGTGAGCTTTCATATGTCTGGTAAGTTTCTTCCTGTCAGAATTTCTCCATTTTAAAATTGTATTGTAAATAATTTTTAATTTTGTACTATGTAAATTTCAGCATTAAATTTTACAGATTGATGATGGGGACAACAATCCCCGAAACCGTTACGCTATTATGAAATAAATTAATGTTACAAGAATTCGTCTGTCAGAAAATATGGACTCTAACCCATCCCAAAATAATATTATTTTCAACGCAGAAGTTTTTTAACTTATTTTTAGAGGTCAATGTCACTAACTCCATATAAATTACTATTATTAACGTATAACGCAGTGTGAACGACTTCATTTGTTTTCCCATTATTGACATTTTTTCATGATTGTTGAGAGCTTGCTTCCCTCTATTAAAGACATAATAATTGAAATTCTTAAGTGTGAATACTGTATTGCCTGGGTGATGTTGTCACATTCGAAGTTCAAACTAGGGAAACGATATTGATGTCGATATTTTCAAAACATAAATCCTTTTATACAAAAATCATCCATATCTTTAACATAAATTTATTAAAGCTGATGTTTTTTAAACATCGATGTTTTTACATAGTCGACATTTTGTTAATAAAATTCTGGACGATGATTTGTTAATAAAAAGTACCTTAATAATATGTAACTATAATAACTTGCAAATACCAATAAATTGAGCATTGTTCAGGAGCAAAACAACCTAGTCTAGGTTTCTTCGATAAATAAAGTTTATTATTTTTGTATTAACCAATCACATAAAGTTTTGTTAATTGTTCTGATCTTTTTTGACTTTTTCTCGGATTAAATATTAATTATAGATTAATAAACATAACCCATCAAATTACACTCTCCATATTTTTAGTGCGGTTTATTATTAAGGTCTATGTTTTCATTTGGAATATCGTTAATGTTTTGTTGCCGATGTCCCATCCCCAGTTCAAACAGCTTTACGTTTGTCGATTAGCTTAACAATCTCAGATGCGTGTTACAAGATAAACTTGATGATCTCCTGATGGAAAAGCTGAATAGAGTTAATCCTTAAAGGTGGATTAAAATCCATTGAAATCTGAAAATTAAATGGTTTGCTCAGAAATAAATCTTGGGAAGGTTCGAAATAAGTACTTCATCTAGAAAAGATGCCACCTATATACTATTTACCCATACAACTTTTACCTTTTTTCAATCGTTCAAAAACTTACATTTTTTCATACACGGTACAAAAGTTGATACAAGTTTTGTTTTAGGCCGCCTGCCAATTTATTACGTGCCGTACGATTTTTAAATTACTCAGCAGTAGGTTGTTCCAGAATTTTACAATAAAACGAACTAGATTTAGTATATTCTTAATCACAAATCAATATGTTATTTATCTATCTAATATTTAATATGAGTAATATTTGCAACAAAAACTATCGAATACGAATAAACAAAGTTCGATTTTCTTAGCGTTATTTTTCAAAGAAATATTAAATTCACTTTTACTTTTTTCTTTATTACTCTACAATGTACTTCATAACCATAGTAAAAGGAATATCTCATAAAAATTGGAAATATGATTTTTTTCCCAAATTTTCATCTATAATATTTCAATAGACCACATAAAAATCTGTAAATTGCACACGTAAAAGTGAACTATAAAACTTAATTTCATTATAAATTTCAAATTGGAAGTTTAACTAAAAGGAGTTAAAAATAATTGAAAATAAACACAAAAATGTTTTGAACAACCGTAACATTATTATTAACATAATTAAAATATATAGGTTTGTGTTTTTCATGACTTGGTGAGATTATCAATGGTATGCAGCGATGAATCACTTGAAATGGACTGACCTATCTACAAGCTATAAATGAAATAATTGATAACACAATGATATTATATTGATATTATATTGATATTATATTGAATGAAATAATTGATAACACAATGATATAATTGATATTACAATGATATAATTTAAGTTATTAGTTTATTGTGTGCAGTATTCATTATTTTTTTCAGAATAATTTCGTTATTTATATACGACAAAAGAATAAAAATATGTTTTATTTAAATGTATAATATAAACTATCTAATGTGTTAATAATAATAATAATAATAATAATAATAATAATAATAATAATAATAATAATAATAATAATAATCTCAACAAATCACAATTTTAAGACTATAACTTTAAAATTGTCAGAACATTTAAAACAAGTTATATCGAACTGAATACTACAGACTTTTACACTTTTGTCAATTTTATTGCACAACGTTTCGATGACAGTTGTGTCATATTCGGGTACAAAGACATAATATAAGTTGAACGTTTTGGTTGTCTTTAACAATTTGTTGTCGCCGACATGAAAGGCTTATCAAGTTGACAGTCTAAAGTAGTGGTCGACAAACTTACGCATTTTGTGAGGAATCGTTCCATTTTGATCTTACTGTCAGGCTATCAGGAAACCTAGACAGAAAAAAATCATACCTTAACATTTGTTTATTATTTATAAACATGATTTTAAAAAAATGAAACATATTTTAATAAATGTGTGTATAAGAAAAATAAATTGAAATGTAATTTCACATTAGAAAATTAGGAGAATTTTGACAATGAGGTATTTAATTTTATATCTATCAAATTTTATGGGTTGAGAATTTTTCATCCTCCCAATTTTTATACTATTGGCAAGAAAAAAATAAATACGGTACTTTCACGTCAAATAATGTATGGTTCTCACGCGACCATCTTGGATTTTGACGAAATTTTGTATGCCAAGTCTCACATGTTTCAAGGAGCTATTGTAAAATTTTAGCTACATAGAAACAATAGTTTTTGACTCCGGAAACCGACCATGTGCAGTAAGTCTTAAAAATATTACCAACGTTAGAATGCAAGATTTCCAAATATCGACGAGTTGCAAGACAAAAATGCATTCAATCTAATAAACATTAAAAGATTTGTTTCAAATTTCGTGTAGATTTTATTTGTTTTCTCTATCTTCTAATTTGAGACAATCATTGGTATACATTAAAATGGAAACGCATCAATGAGCACACATATATGGATTTTTTAAAATGCTTGTGCCAATAGTACGTCGTTCAGCAAAACAGTTCTTCACATCTTCAGCTCATGTCAATAGTTTAATATAATTACTTAAATATACCATTTTCAAAGGACAGATGTGTTACGTGAAACACATTTGTAACGAACATCTTGGATTGGTTGGCTTAGATTATTGAGGTACACAGTCAGTGGTGGACGGACCACAATTTTTTTAGTGAAACCCATAGACAATTTTAATGAATTAATATTTTAGCTGCAAAATGCTGTTAACATGTGTCATTATATTAAGGAAAAATCGAAGGGGCTGTCATTTATTGTATGTGGCTTTCTAAAGCATAACACATTAGTTCACACTGACGATATGTAACACATGATTCAAGAATTCCAGGAATTTTGTTAATTTCCATTAGGCTTGGTTCTTGTTAATCGTTTATTGTACTTCATACCGTGGTTATAACATACAACAAAAATGAATTTTAGTAGATTTAACTGATTAAATGAATAATACAAACATACATAAAACATTTGATGCTATTAAAGTACTCTAGTGCGATATTTGCATCACAGTTTCACCGAAAAGGCAAAGAAACGACGTTACGTCCAGCCCCGTTGGCAGACGCCGCACCGCTATCTCCTGTGACACGGCAGCTGGTTTGAAATTCGCACTCGGAAATACCAAATAAACTCACCTTTAAGTCAAACTTTTTCGGAAAAACTGGATCTGCCATTCTTTATGAAAGTCAACATAGATTCTGGGGTACGTTCTTGTAACGGGAGCTTCTGTATGTGTATATTAGAAGCATTAAAAATTTAAAATGCTTTATTAATTAACAATGAGTAAAATGCACTAAATTCATAAAAAATATAAAAAATAATTAGAAATTATCATTAAAAATTAGGATTTTTAACATATAAAGCTGTGTTCCCTAAAATTCAAGTTTCACACTTCTTACTAATAAATTAAGGAACCTATTATCTCCGAGTGGTTTACATCTGGCGATGTTTCTCGGTTCCTCTTTTCCAGCCTTCTCTGTACACTACATCTTCGTGTGTCAGATTTCTACTTGCCATCGCAGTCAGTATTCCTTGTTTCCATGGGGTTGATGGTCCGCCCCGTCGTCTTCTGAACGGAGGTATCCATTTGTTTGGTCCACCTCCATTCTAGCATTCTCAGAAGATGTCTCCGTACCACTGAAATTGTTTTCGTTCTACAGTATCTATTATATCTTTTTGAATTTCCATTTTCTCTTCTCAACAGTCCATTTGAATCGAAAATAATGTATTTTTGTTTTTTGGTTATTTACCATACTTCCGAGCCATACGTGAATACATATATATTTTTTTTATTTTGAGTATTCTTGAAGGTCCCATCAACGTTTAGGTCATTAGCGACCACTATTGCTTGCAACGGTATGGTAACTGTGAGGATGACACGATATGATGATGATAGGGGGTGAAAGGACGAACACAAAACAACCATTCCCGAGGCATGACTCGAATCCGCGATCCTTCGTTCCGAGATCGCTACGGCACTACTGCCTTAGCGGTCGCGGCCACTTTGATAACTGGAAGTTCCACAGAATTGTATTTAGCATATTTATTACTCGTTTCCCGTGATTTATGTGATTATTAATATCATTATTACTTGTATCCTCTATTGATACTGTGAAGCCAAAATATTTAAAATTATCACATAATTGTATTTTATCATTTTCAATATACAGTTCATTTCCATATTCTCCTGTTACCATATACTACTTTTTGGACACATTTATTTGCAATTCCCATATTTCAAATTCCAGTTCAACTTTTCTAAACATGTTGTTAATATCATGCCCATCCTCAGCCATGATGACTCGATCATCCGCGAAAAGTAGAACATTCAGTGTTGATTTTCCAACTTGCATTCCCATCACACTGCATTTCCTCCTCCATTCTCTCAGAGCTTCGACAATGAACATGTTAAAAAGAGTTGGGGACATACAGTACTCCTGTCTTAATCTTTTGGAAATTATTATATCATCTGATACTTGTCCATTTACTTTCGCAACACTTTTACAGTCTTTATAAATTTTATTAATGGTGTGAACTAATTTAAAACTACATTTTTGTTTTAAAATTTTAAAACGTTTGCTAATGAGGAATGCTGTCATATGCTTTTTGGAGGTCAACAAACAATAAATGAGAATCTTTTCCACAAGCTTTTCTTTTTTCTTACATTTGTTGGATGCAGAAATTATCTACACATGAACCGCCAGCCGTAAAACCGCTTTGTTCTTCAATATTTTCTATCTCTGACTTAATTCTTCCTTTAATTATTCGCCTGTACAGTGTACTAATTGAACTTGAGACACTGACGCCTCCATAATTTTCACATTTTTATTTATTGGCTTTCTATAATCGGTATACTTTAAGCTTTTTTCCATTCTTGTGGAATTTCTTCTTGATGAATGAGACATTTCTTAAATAGTTTTATAATAATTTCTTTCATTTGATCCGAGAGTGTTTTAACAGTTCAACGGGTATCCCTCCTGGGTCTGGGATCTATTATTTTTCATTACCCTCAGAACGTTATTTAATTCTTTTAGAGTTATTTCTCGGACATCATCCTGTATCTGTACATTATCTGCATTACAACTGATGTACTTGTATTCTCTTCTATCCTCTTTCAGAAGTTCTTGAAAATATGCTGCCCACTGTTTAATAGTGATTGGTGACATTCTGTATTTACATCAGTTTTTAATTCTTTTATTGATTTCCATGCCTCTCTATACGTACTGCCTCCCATTAACCTATTTACTTCAGAGCATTTTGTTTCCCAAACCTTGCTACTTTTAGCTCTTGCTACTTTTAACTCTTCTATTGATATTGCTACATGCTGTTCAATTTTTGGAGTCTCCTGAGCATAGCCATTTTTTATATTTCACTTTCTTCTCTTCGATCTTTTGCTTCAAATATTCATTCCACCAGTATGTTTCACTTTCCTTCATTTTGGGCTTCTCACCTAATGCTTCTAATGCTACTTCATGAATTACTGTTTTTATTTGTTTATATAGTTCACTTGCTGGCCGATCTACATTTATTTGCAATTTATTTGCTAATCTAAATTTATAAAGAAAACTAGTCGAGTCATTTTCTGAGCTAACTGATATATTTTAGGGCTACATGGAGAATAGGTTTCTGGTAGTTTGATCTTTTGGAAGTTAGGTTTGTGAAAGAAAGATATAAGAGCTCTAACTAACCAGTGGTCGCTACCACAATCTGCTCCTCATAATACTCTTAGGTGTTTCATTTCAGATGAGTTCTCTGTCTTAATATCACATAATAAAATATTGACTTAATATTCCTGGTAGGATGTGTCCATGTATAATTATGGATATCTTTGTGTTTATAGAACCCATTCATGATTTTAAGATCTGACTACATAAATATATTAATATCTTTTTTTTCATTACATACTTTTTTTCTCCATAGTTACCCACTATTTTGTTATTATTTTTACTTCCATCACTTCGGGCATTCAAGTCCCCATTATTAGAATTTCCTTACTTGAAGGAATGTCTTCTAATATTGCCACTAATTCATCTTCAAAAGAATGTTTTAAATAGTCTGTTGCATCTTCAGTTGGAGCATATGCTGATACAATTACCATAGTATGACCAAATATATCTAACTCCACTGTTAGCACTCTCATTGATCTTATTCCAGGTTCTTCTATTTTTTCTATATATTCGCAGATTGCTACTGATACTCCACATTTAGCCCCATTATCTTTGTTTACACCACTATAAATATGTATATATTTGCTGCAGTCTTCAATTCCTTTTCCTTTCTATTTAGTTTCAGTTAATCAACAAATGCCTTTTCCAACTGACTGAATACTTTTTTTTATTCTTGTTCCTAATAACCTGTACTTTCCACGTTGTCATTTGCATTGTCCGGTTTTATTGCTAAAGTCGTCTTCGATTGAGTCCATTTAAAGGCTGCTTTGAGTTTTTAACATGTTTAGATTTTTACGGGAATGGGGTGTAGGCCTATAGCTCAACCTCCAGCCTGACAGGCCAGGATTTGTTTGGAACTTTCTCCCCTAGAGAGGTTGGCTCCACACCTTTCTGAGTCCTCTCTACTCATGGTTTTGTTTCAGGGGTTTCCTTCGCTTAGCCTTTTGAGGTTTCGCCCACTCCTGCAAGGCAGCAGGTTGAAATCGAAAAAAACAACCGAAGGGGATACAGAGTAACCGGTGCCGCATATGTGGCAACCATTAAGCGCTTACACAGGGGCCATTGAAGGCAATCGGCCAGGATAATGGGCTAAAGGTGCGCTTATGCAACATGACAATTGCCGCCCCCACACTAGCCGACAGACCCCTCCTGCCATTGATCAAATGGGATTCACGATGCTGCCACACCCTCCATACTCTCTCGATTTGTCACCAAGTGATTTTCACCTGCTCGGGTATATGAAGAAACCTCTGCATGATTGCCGTTTTGAATTTTGAAGAACTGGACACAGCTGCCAAGGCATGGGTACGCAGCATTTCGAAATGGCTTCAAGCAAGCCTGGAGAGACAAACACATCGTTGGAAAAAGTGCATACAGTTACAAGGAGATTATATTGTGTTGAGGCTGCGAAATACTCGTAGAATAATTTGGGAGAGCAATTAGGAGAAGCTCCACCGAAACATTGCCTATTCCATTAGTAGTTTTTATTAGACAAGAGTGTTTTGCAAAAGAGACGACACACAATTGACAAAGATTGTTACTTGGAGAAAGAATTAACGAGTATTGAAGATACTGTCACAGTTACCTCTGTCTAAACGAAATCAAATTTTTCTTTACGAATTTCGTCGCTTTACTTCATGTTACGACTGCATCCAAGTGCCTGGCATACCCTGAATCAAACTTTCAAAGCATCCAACACGATTTTACTAAGCTTTCTGCACTCCGCCTCGGATGACAATGCTAGCTTGTGGCAATAAACTGGAAATCTGGGCATTCTCAGAATTCTGAAAATTATACATATGGTTCGAACGATGAGCTGGCCAGGAGCTGATGCGATATTTCGGTGACGTTCCGAACTAACAGGAAGCAGTTGACAATCTACGTCAAGCAACGAAAGAAGTAAGTTTCTGGTCAACAGGGATGAAATTCTCGCGGCTTTTGAAAGTAGAATAAAAATTAAAATCTCGAGAGCGCCAAGTTTTAAAGAGCGCCAAGTTTCAAAGAACATCAAAGGTCCCCTATTAAAAAACAAGGCGCCAAATTTGAAGCAATGTGGCAGTCAATATGCCAACATTATTCCCGCCCCCGAAAGTCATCGAACCGGGCTAGGAGGCATATGGCCAGAACGCCGTAGAACCGACTGTCACTTTCGGCGCGCAGCGAATTATTGGCTTATTGACTTGAATTGATTTATTGGCTTTGAACATGTTTGACCAAGTCGCGAGTTGCAGGGTGTTAATAGTTGACAGCCTAACTCCGATGAATAATCATACGATCGCCTCTGGCCGGAATTGGAACGTCAAAGAAATTACTAGAAGAGGGAACCGAATGCGTTTTTGGAAAATTGAATGCTTATTTACTTGCTTTTGAAAGGCGAGATTAGAGAAACCATGATATATATGAAATGTCGGTGTTCCCATTCCCTTGATTAAATTAAGGAATTAATAAATAGGGCACCGGGCGTAGCCTTGGCTATTCGATAGGGCGAAAAAACAAACAAATAGTAAACAGACTAAGACACAAACAACAAACACGATCGTCGTGCGAACGTATCACACGAATACCATCTCCACCCGTGCCGTTCCGCCAGCACGACGATGAAAATTAAAAAGCAATGAGCGAGAATATAAGAAAAAAACAATGAGTTAAGATATAATTATTACAGCTCGTATCATTGAGCTAATTCTTGAGTCTAAAATTGAAAACAACACAAAAATTGTTTGGGTCTGTGAGCTTTCAAAACGCAGAAGAGAGAAAAAATAATGAAAATTGAAAATAAGTAAAATTGATCGATGATTCAATGCACCATAAACAAAAAAAGGGTCGACCTTCTGTGTGATTTATGTTGACAATACGAATGAAGAGTCAAAAAAGAAAGGAACGAACCCAGTACCTTGTGCTGTCTATGCATTTTGGTACATCGGATTCTTCCAAAAATATGAAGTGTATATGCAAACTAGTTTGCGCGATCATCTTCTTCTTGTAGCCAGGCTTTATGCTATAAACATTTTAAAACGACTAGTTTTTTACCAGGATGGCAATTAAGAAAACATGTGCTGTAAAATAAATATCAAATAGGACGATATGACGAAACCTCCTTTGCTTGTTGATTTTATGTTGTTTTGTGTGTGTGTACGTTATATTACAATTATAACTTCTGTCGCCACCACTCCTGCGCCACAGACCAGGGTGTCTAGTGCATGTTATTTTGAAAAGTTTCCCAATTCTGACGTTTTCTTGGCCGTATATTTAAGAATTCTACCAGCAGATAACGATAAGCCTAATTTTTATTAAAATGATTGGGAATATCATTTTAACTCCTAGAGAGAAGAGTCATAGACGCCCCTGTGGAGTGAGTGGCGAAATTCAAATTAGCATTGTAAACATTGTTTTGGCTAATTGTCTTCATTTTATGAAACAAACAAAAAAAACCAAAGGAAATGACAAACAGAAAATTGTGGGTAGCTCGTGTAGTCTCAGGTCCCCGGGAGCGCAAGGCCTGTGGCAATATCTGAGAATCGATATTGTCCCCTGCGGGAATCGAAAGATTCCTGCAAGTTTCTTCAATTCAGAAAGTGAAATACAATTTTTTCCGATAGAGCGTTTTAAGTGGTATTTTAAGGAGCATACAGCCGCCTCTGTCAGACCATTATGAAATGGAGAGCGTGGAGAGCTGAACTGCCATTCTACTCCATGTACTGCGAGGCAACTTTTGAGAAATGAGTGTTCCTGCTGTGTGTTAAAATCTTTGATAGCTCAGCCAAGCGGTGTGATAATTTCAGGTAGTCCCTGTGGGACCGAATCAGAACCGCTATAAATTTGCTTGTGGTCAGGTTCTCCATTGTGACTTAGTGCACATTCCTAGTGGTATGGCAGACGAATACCACGACCCAAGAGTTACAACGTTCCCTGCACCTACTAATGGCTGGCTTTGATAGAATTGGACCGCAGTAGCTTGTGATAATAATTTCATTTTTTGATAACTTCTGATATGATAGACTCCTTCTCTGCACAAGGAGCAATAAAAAATTTTCTGAATTAATTAGTAATTGTACGTTACCATCTTCAGCGATCTCAGGTAGCAGTTTCATTGAGGAAACTGCTGGATCATCCATTTTGAATCATTAAACCAGAGACGCAGCATTATAAATCTTCATTATGAATTTGGCTAGTGAAACTGCTCCACGCGATAAGTCATCTACATAGAAAGAATTAGTAATGTCGACTGCTGCCTCTGTAAAGTCAGCTTTATTATTAATAGCAATTTGTTTCAAGCATAGTGTTGCCAAAAAATCAAAAGATGCAAGGTCATAAGGGACAGTATTTAGTTTTTAGGTTTTTTAGAGGGACTGAAGACGGTTCCCTCCAAAAATTTTTTTGATAATTAGAATCTTCTTCATTCAATCGAAGCATGTGATACATTAGCAGCAAGAGGTGCAATTGAAAATTTAAAATCTTAAAAATATATTAATTAATTCTGGCTGGATTTTTGGGACAGCCCAGAGGATGTCGTTTAAACTGTGCCTAGAAGTGGTTTTCACCGAGGAGTGAAATACAATTCTCAGTTTCGTTGTTAGCGCATTAAGATTCTGTACACAGAAATGCGGAAATGTGGTTTCTTATTACACGTTAGAGCATCCTGCTATGGCCGAACCCAATAGTGTATCCAAAATGACAGGGATATCGTTAGGTAGTGAGATTTTTTCTTCGAAAACTTTAAAGAAGACTGAAGAGTTTAATAACACGTCAATCTTGTTTGACAAATGAAATGTCAAAAACGTCAAGTTTGAAATATATGATCCTTTCCTCTGACACGCTTTCAAAGGACATCAAAAGTACCCTACTAAAAAAACAATGCGCCAAATTTGAAGCAATTTGGCGGTCAATGTGCCAATATCGTGAGAAGGTGGACGTACCAACTGATGCGTAATGTCATTCATTTGAGTAAAAAAAAAAAAAAATAAAGTGTAAAACAATATAGTACGCTCTACGTATTTGTGGAAGATTATGGGCTTCATCTCAGCCAAAAATTCTTTCAAAAGATAGCGGTAAATAATATTTACTTCTGGATTTCTAGAAAGCAAGGAAGAAAGAATAACCTTTAAGTCCATTTTAAAAACCGTTTCTTTCGTGAACAGTTTGATCTTAAAAAGAAAACTATGAAAGTTACAGAATATGGCGTATTTTGATCTATTGGAGACAATTGTTGTTTGTTTCTATTTCTTCCTACAAATGTGGGGACTTGTCTTGAGATTGAATTTCAATTGAACGTGATTTTAACGAATGACTAAAATTTTCTAGATTGAACGGGATTTAAAAGAACGAATAGAACGTGCTGTGACATTAAAACAATTATAACGTGCCGTTCAACGACATTTAACTTGAAATAATTGAAATTGATGACTGATTTTTAACGACGTCGACGGGATGAAGAAAAGCGACAATTGACAAACACGATGAAGTTGAGAAGTTACGTAAGTAGATACCAATAATTAAAAATCGTCGACGATATTTGGGTAACCTGCAAGAACGTCGTGAATATTTGGGTAACCTGCAAGAACTTGTGTCGCAAATTGAGATTGGTATCGAGATAGAAGTAAAAAATATGAGTCGTCATCGACAACTCATCATGTCCTATACCCGTTCGTGATGAACTCCAACATTTCTTCAACTTATGCATGGATTCTTCAAATGTGCAAAATTACTTCACTTTTGACAACAAATTTTATGTACAAACTTGAGGAGTTCCTATGGACTTACCTCTCTCTCCTCTCCTTGGAGATATATTTATGGTCTTTTTTCGAACGTGGATCTTCGGATCTTCCTTCAAACGATCCACTTCTCAAAAACATTACATACTGGCACCGTTACGTAGACGACATCTTTATTCTCTGGTCCGGTACGACTAGACAAATTGACCTGTTTACTGACTTTCTCAACAACACACCTCCTACTATTTAATTCACCACTGAACTACAGAAAGAAGACAAATCTATTAATTTCCTAGACCTGATTATAAGCATATCTGGAAACAAACATACTTTCAATATTTTCAGAAAATCGACGTACACTCTCATCCACGACTCTTCACAACATCCTGTTCAACATAAACATGTTGCCTCCACTACATGATATCCAGATTACTAAGCTGGAAGTACTGAACATTATGCATACATACAGTGCTATGTCAAACGGTTACAGCACTGAACTCATTAACTACATATTACGCCGCAAAATAGTCAAACGGAAACAAAATCGTACACTTCACTCTCTCCAATAGCACAAACATCAGACAAGTACACTTGCTTACCTCATTTTCGAACTCTTTCAGAAAAAGTCTCACACAATATTCACAAAGCAGATATCAAAGTTTCATTCAAATCTCAGAATTCCATCAAAAAATTGCTGTCCCCCAAACAACACACAGATCTTTTAGAAAAAGCGTCAATTTACAAAATTGCCATGACTGCGAAACCAAATTTATTGGTCAAACAGGCAGAAATTTTAATACCAGAATCAAGGAACATATACATGCTTGGAAACAGAACACCTGTAAATCTCACTTTGCCAATCATTTACTCCAGACAGGCCATACATTCAATCCACACAGTCATTCGTATACTGGAAATAGAAAATCACTACCACACCAGATTAACTTTAGAAAACCTACATATTCATTTAAATAATAACTTATTGAATGAAAACATAAACCATAGTCCTTCTCCTTTACTAAAATTACTATTAGACACCACTCCCACACCGCACCCCGCCGGGGCGGCACAGTGACAGCGCACCGCACCCAGGCGATTGCCCTCCTCCACCCAACGGCCGGGTACTTAAGCCCCTTGGCTCGCCCGACCCCGCGTAGTTGTTTTGTGGCTTTCATACACCAGGCTCAACTTACATGTCCATGTTTTCTGTTTAAAAAAAATTACGTGTCCTAATTCAATTTCATTCACTTTAATTGTTGTATTAATTAATTTAACACGCCCCCTTTCTTTCTTTCAGTTCTTAATAAGTTAAATAGTTTTTTAATTGTAAAATGTTATTAATTTTCTTATTATAATTTTGTTGTCAAATCAAAAATGTTTTTTGTTTTTTCTTGTACTACAAAACTGATGATGATGGCTAAGCCATCGTAAGCTGCTATTGTTATAAATAATATTCTTGGCAATGACCACTTATATAATTATTTCATTGTAAATGCCAACGAAAACTCACAAAACATAGAAGACGAGGAAGTTGTAAGGAAACCTTTAGAAAATCATGATAACGATGAGGTAACGCAATTGAAGTTGTCAGCTGAATTTGAGAAAAAGCTACATGCTATTCACAAGGTAGAGGAAGGAAATAACTCTGACGACAGTGAGGGTGCCCTGTGGCTTCTTTGCCTAATCCAACCAAGTTCTCATTGATATTTCGCGATATTGAAGGTTCACTGAAAATATTCAGTGAAACTGACGGATAATCGGTAAAGAAGAGATCTCTGATTTTGAGACAGGTGTATTGACGGGCTGGGAATAAATAATTTGACGAGGTATTCAGGGAGAAAAGTAACGTAATTTTATTTAGTTGAATGGTACTGACAGCAAAGTGTGTGCCCACAGAATTAAACAAAAGCCTTGTAAATTTTATCTTTTCTTTCTCTAACTTTGACTGGAGGAAAACTCACTTTATGTTTGTAAATTTTGTAAATAGTAAATTCTGTTTAATTATTGCTTTACTAAGACGTTCTTTAATGTGGGAGTTGAAATGTGTATAATTGAATTATTTAATTGAACTTGAGCAATTTTTGTAATAATCTCGACGAAACTAAAGTGTACTGCAATTTTATATGTATATTATTTTGTTCTGCCAGCTACTAACCCTGCACAGCAAGAACGTATTTCCACAGTTTGATTCTTTTAAAGAAAACTACTCTTTCAAAGAAATTCGAAGTGTTTGCATAGTATTGGTAATCTTCTAAAGATTAGAGATGAAATGATTAGAGAAACTCTGAAATGAAATGCATGGTTTAAACCAAGCGGTATTCTTTTTCTCTGTGCCATTTTGTGTTATGATTTGATTATGATTTGATTGATAAAATATATGCCCCCGTTTTATGTGTTATACGGGGTTATATGTTATGTTTTATGTGTTATTTGTTATACACATTCTGTGTATTGGGTTTCGTTTCTCACACGCGAAAAATCCTGATGCCCTAATATATATAAGATCGCATTGAACATTCAGCTGCGTTGTCTGATTGCCTGGTGGTATTAACTAGGAGGAGGTGGAGTGAGCAATTTGCAACAGCTTTTGCTATTGAATTCAGTGTGTTCATGACATGCGATGCGTATTTTACCCATTTATATTTATGAGAAGACAACCTCACCAGAGGTTGCTGTCATAATAGTATTTTGATATCAGTGCAATTGAAAATACAGTTAACAATTACATAATATTAAAAGTAATCAAATGTTAGCCTCCAAGTTCTTTTCATCTTTCCTTACATTAACACCAGAAAAAGACAATTTTAAATCCACTTTTTACATCCGCTATGTCCTGGTTGTCGTCACCACCTTCTTTCGCAACAAACACTTTTTAGATATCCCGCCCGCCGGACAATAAGAGATTGTTCTGTAATGATCACGCCTTATAGTGACATTTCGATAGTTAGATTGCTACTTCAAAACCAGAGTAGCCAGATAGCTGAATGAAGCTTAATTATTTATTGTATAATAAATAAAAATGTTACAAAATTGTTTTCAAAAGAAAATTATAATTAAAACGATAATTATCATTAAATAAATAACGTAAATTATAATAAAAAAATTTAAAAAAGTCGGCAACATTGCGCGAGTATCCATCAAGATAAATCTTAAAATTCTTATAAATTAGAATGATCCCTAGGCCACAAATAAAGTTCACAAATTAACAGATATTCCAAATTATTCACCTGGATATTACTTTGCTATTTGAGCAAATGATTGCGAGAAATCATGTTTTTTCATGCAAAACTTGTAACGCTTACGTAATACGCATTTTCATCGCAACTAATATAGATATACATTTTTGCACGTAATGATCTACGATTTCTAATATTAAGTTTAACAAAACAAAAAAAAGTGATTTTCAGAATATCGAATTGCCTCTGCTTTTCAAATTAATTTTACAGACTGGACATCTCCTCAAACAAAGTGCTGGAAATTGGAATTTACCATTTCAAATCTTTTCCAATTTACACAAAAAATACTCACAATTTTGAAAAATTGAACATGACTTTATTTAAAGGTCTATTTTTGGTTACCACATTTCATTACGAAAATAATTATCTTCTTCATTGTATTTGTAAGAAGTCGCTAAAACATTTTTTTTTTCGAAATATCAGAATTTTTAATCAACTCGAGACCTGCACCATTCTCTTGCTTGCTTCACATTATTCAACAACAAAATGTAATAAAAAACGATTGAGCCGTTTTTAATTTTTTTTTAAATTCATTGCGATTTCATGTAAAGTACACCCCAAAATTAAAATATTTATTTCAAATTCGAGGGGCTGCGACGTTAGCCATATCGATTGGGGAATATCAATTTTGGAGAAAATAGACTGAACGGTAGCCGCTAACTTGTTAGCAAAGTTGTTCACAGATGGATAAATAGACAGGCGTTCTGCCATCAATCGATTTTTCGGTATCACGGCCCCACAGAACATGAATTCTTCCTACACCACGTGTTTTAGATTTTTTATCTAAATTACGCATATGAATTTATCCTCTTTTTCGCCGTTTTTTTGCCCGGCATTACATTCATAATTTGGTCTCTACCACGGTAACAGTAGCGACAAAGTAAAATGTTTCCTCACACACACACACACACACATATATATATATATATATATATATATATATATATATATATATATATATATATATATATATATATATAGCGACTTTCGCAAGTGCATTTGTGCCTTACACGCGTATGGGGCAGAATATTTACTCATATATAGCGACTTTTGCTAGTGCTTTTGTGCCTTACACGCGTATGAGGCAGAATATTTACTCATATAAGAGCTTTGATTTTATCTCCGGGCAGTTGGATCTTATGGGTGACAATGTTACATCCAAACACACACACAAAGAAATAAAAAAAATATAGCACATGTTGTTGGCACATTGCCGGCCAAATTACTTCGAATTCGGAGCCTTGACTTTTTTAACAGGGCGTTTGATGTTCTTTGAAGGCGTTTCAAAGGAAAAGATTATACATTTTAAACTTGGCGCCTCCGAGATTTTCTCCAAAAAGCCGCGCGAATTTCTTCTCTGCCCACCAAAAATTCATTTCTTCATGCGAAGTCCTTGGAGTCGATGATCAACTTCTTTCTATTAGTTCGGAGCGTAACCGAAAGATCGCACCAGCTCCTGGATGGGTAAAAATTCCCGCTAAAAATTGGCATTGTCGAAATGAGATTTCTATCGCAGACGCCGGCTCGCCTTGTTACGACAAGCTAATGCGGAAAGCAGAGTAAAAGCGTTTTGAACGTCTTCAATGTTCGACCCAGAGTGTGCCAGGCACTGGATGTAGTAGAAACACGTTGCTAAAGACCACGGAATTCGTAAGGAAAGGGTCAGTTTTCGTTTGGACAGAGGTAACACTGACTTCAATACTCGTTAATTCTTTCTCCAAGTAAAAATCCTTGTCAATTGTGTGTCATCTCTTTTCCAGAACAGTCTTGTCTGTTCCATTGCCATTTCCATCAAAAATGCTCTCTCAACTTTTCTTCGACTATTTCGCCGCCTGAACACATGTGTTTTAAAATGAAGAACTAATTACAATTTGAAATTTGCAAATGAGCTTCTTAAATCATGTAGTTGATCTGTTCGATGTACGAACGACACCTGAAATCCCTTCATGCTTTAGGGATTTAAGTTTCGTAAGTAATGCTCTGTTTATGACGTGTTATCAGTCGATATCTCGCAACTTCTCGTTACTATTTATTTTAATGAGCACGTTCGAAATCTGAGCAAGGAAATAATCAGAACTGTGGTATTGCAAAATTTGAACCCATTACTCCAGATAACACAAACGTAAACACTATTCTTTGTAATTTGAATTTCTGGGTTACTCATAAACGTATTCTTTGAATTTTTGAACAGTTAAACACGAAAACAAATAATTATTTCTTAAGGTATTAATTCTGTTCGTGACTTAACGTCTTTGCTAGCACAAAGTTCTGTCTAACTTCGCCTACATTTACGCTGTTTCTGCCGTAAACAGGAGAGCGCCGCCGGAGTCTCGATTGCTTGCTGAAAGGAAACTGACCTACGCAAATATTTGATTCTACCGCCTCTCCGGAGTCTTTCCGTTACTTGGCAGAGCGCTATTCTCGGGACGCTGCCGTACCGCGACCTGGCGAGCGGTGGCTTTCCCAGCTACCTCCACCCTTTCTCACGGTCTTCTGTCCCGTTCCTCTGTCTTGGCGCCTCGCTTCCACCTGCTTCTCTCTTGATGGCATCGTCCCATTCTCGTTTTCTTCTTTCTGCTTCACGTTCCCGTGGCGTACGCCATCATGCAAAATCTCACGCACGACGCAATTGGGTAAATGCGTTTTACATTTCTTCGGCGTACCGTGCAGCACTCCGTTATTCACAGCTAGATATTTAAAAAGGAAACTCTCTCAGTTTCTTTCACTACAACGACGTTGCTTCAAATATGAAGTCTACACAATTAGCTTCGTATTGTTTCTCTGAGGTGAATTAAAACCACTCACAAGTTTTATTTAAACAGAAACGTTTATTCGTAAAAAAATATTCACCAAACCTACTATTTCTATTTAAAGCTATATTACATAGTCCTTGTGTTCTTCACTTGATTATTTGTTTCTTACACACGACTCCGTTCTATTGATTATTTATTTACCCAGTTCATTTCTTCTACACTTCATTTCTTCTACACTATATACTGTTCACTTCTTCTACACTATCGTAGTCCGAATAACTGTCCACGGTCCACTGCGCTGACCACAATTCCCTGCACAGACCACAATTCCCTGCACAAACCGCAATTCCCTGCGCAGACCACACTTCACTGCATTGACCACAAATCACAGCGCAGACCAGGGTCCACTGCACTGCTATTTACCGCGATGCACGCTTCACACTCCGCGTCGCCAACTCCGATCTGAAAATTCGAAGAGTCGAAGAAAAGAACAAAGGCTTCGCATGCATCGAAGTAGGGTCTGTCCGAATCTAAAGCTGCTACTTCTCACCGAATGACCCCCTTCATACATTCGAAATAGAACTGCATAACCTAGAAGATAACATTCTTACCGCTACAGGAGAAGTCTTAATAGCCGGGGACATCAACGCGAAATCCGCGGAGTGGAAGTCATCAAGAAGAGACAGAAAGAGGGTCTCTTGTCACAGGCATGGTAGCGAGGGGAAACCTCGTGGTGCTGAACCACGGAGGAGTAGCAACCTACGCGAGATACTACTCGAAATCAGTCATAGAACTGACTCTGTCCTCAAGGATAACCACGGGACAAATACACAATTGGACGGTTCTGGAAGACGTCACTCTCAGTGATATAAATATATAGAGTTCGGCATACAAAATAAAACGCAGAGAATTGAAGGATGGGAATGGAAGCTGAAACCCTCATGGAACGTGAACAAACTAGACCAGAAATATCTAGAAGAGTTCCTGAAGGAACAAGCGACCCTGAACGAATTAAATTGGACAGAAGGCCCAGGAAACAAACTACTGGGTCTAACGATTAATACAATCAAGGAGGCGTGCAACCGATCTATACCAAAGAGGTCGAAAACCAACCCCACTCAGAAACCAATGTACTGGTGGACGGACGAAATGTCAGAACTGAGAAAAAAAAGTAAAAAGAAAACGAGACGTCAGTATACGTGCTCCAAAGAATCGCAGACATTAAGAGAGGGTCTTCGACAAAGCAGAAAGGACCTAAAACACGCTATCAACAATAGTAAAAACACTGCTATTAAAGAAAATAGACAACGACCCGTTGGGCAAACCGTGGGGCAAACCGTAGCAAGTTGTCACAACAAAACTAAATTGCAGGCGGAAAACTCCTGGATTGGATGACCCTACATGGGTAATCGAAATCATAAAAAAAATTGAATCACACCAGAAACTTTCGGTAGAACAATGCCAGCCCTGAAAAATTACAGAAGATCAAATGTTTTCCCAAGAAGAACTACTGAAAGTATGCAGTACCCTTATGAACAAAAAGGCCCGAGAACTCGACGGGATACTCATGTGTATGGAAAAAGCAGAAGCTTGCTCTTCTCTTGAATGGCAGCAAACCACAACACAAGCCCATATCTTACAGACCAATCTGTCTACTAGACACGATGGGAAAGGTATTCGAGTGCCTGATTCTGCAACGACTACAGACACGGCTAGAGGAAACACACGGCCTGTCGGAAATGCAATATGGCTTTCGAAAGGTATATCGACAGTCGACGCTATCTAAACAGTCGTAGAAAGGCAAGAGAAGACAAAGACGGACCAAAAAATATAATTCTGTGCCCTCGTAACGCTCGATATCAGGAACGCCTTTAACTCGGCCAAATGGGAAGACATGAAGGCTCTGATAGAGAAGAACACCCCACAGCATCTCACCAGTATAAGGAACTACCTAAGCGAACCGAAAAACAATTTACGTAGGTGAAGGAGAACCTATTGAAATCGAGATCAAGAGATCCGAGTCACTTACACGATGCTCTTTAAGTATGTCAATAAGTTGGGCCGAACCTTACTCGACACAGTGGACGAGGCCGCCACTGTCATTCGCAGTAAACGTTGCTCCCGTGGGCTCACTCCGGAATGGGCCGACTTAGCTTAGTTTTGTCTCACGTCCACTTTCTTTCAGTACCGTGAGCAACTATATGCTCAAGTTGAAGGTGCGGCAATGGGTTCCCCCCTCTCTCCGGTTGTGGCTAACCTTTTCATGGAGGCCTTCGAAACGGAATCCCTGGAGAATGCCCCTCTAAAACCAACCTTATGGCTCCGGTACTTGGACGACACACTAGTAGTGTGACCCCACGGTCCTCACACCTTAACTGACTTTCTCCAGCACCTTAATAACATACACACCAAAATTAAGTTCACGATGAAGGTGGAAATGAGATAAAATTGCCTTTCCCCGACGTGCTGGTGAGTCGGAAAGTGAACGGCTAGGGTACAGTGTCTACCGGAAACCCACCCACACAAACCGTTTACCTACCCTTACCACCCTTACATACACGCTGGCTCTCACCATCACCCAGCAACTAAACGCGGGGTTTTGAAACGCGGGCCATCAAAGCAACTAGGATGTGTGATGAAGGATCGTTGGACTCTAAAATGGAGCTCCTAAAGACATTTCGAGCCAACGGATATAGCGCTAACGCTGCCAACCAAGCGGTACGGCAAGCTTCGACCTCTGCCAAAACTTCTGATATCACCACATCTAGAGACAATCCCAACCAAAAAATAGCCACTCTGCCATATATACGTGGTGTCACAGATAAGATTGGCAAGCTTCTGAGCCGCTTAGACATAAAGACGGCCTACAAAGCCCAGAAAAAACTCGGGCAAAAGCTTGTACGCGTGAAAGATCGCGTGCCTCCCCTTATGTCATCGGGGGTATACGAGATCCCAAGCAGTTGCGTCCATAGTTACATTGGCGAGACGGGACGTACCATAGAGGAACGCCCCCGGGAACATATCCGTAATCATAAATACAATATTACGAATAAATCAGCCGTAGCCCTGCACGCATGGAACACTGGCCACGCTATTTTATTTGATGACACACGCCTCTTAGCCAGAGAAGACCGCTGGGGCACAAGAAGGGTAAAAGAGGCGGTGGAAATCATTTAACACCCCTATAACTTGAATGCTGTCCAAGCCATACGTCTATACGATGCCTGGAATCACCTATTTTACCATAAAGTCCGATCTCGACCGGGCGCGGTCCTAGCTGCTCCGCAACGTCCGATTACGGACGGAGCGCCTCCTCTCACTCTGTGGGGAGCCCGCCCCTGATTGGCCGGTGCACTCTCTCAGCATTGGCTGACCACCCGGCCAACGGGCACTCGGCTAAAGGAGAAACTGAGCCCCATTTAAACTCGTGAGCAGCACATCTCCGCGCATGGCAGTCGCAGAGCAGCGCCCTTGCAGTGAAGATCTACGTTTGTTACTTTCGTCAAGACTTCCTCCTGCGACTTGGTCTCCGCTGCGGCGCGACAAGTATCTGGCGCACGTGGTTGAGCCCTGCTCCCACGTTGTGTTACGTGGAAAGTACGCGCAGTCTTCCCTTCCACGGCAAACTACCTGGCGATCTTGTGGTTTGAGCGTCGCCTTCACGAGACGGTTTAGTGGTAAAACCGCGGGGGAAAGCAGCGTTGGTCGGGATTTTCCCCGCGATGGAAGCTCTGCTCTCCGCGGGCTTGAGCACAAAATTGCACGCTGCTATGGTCTACCATTGAGGGAGGCGCCACCCTCGGCGCTCGTCGTTGGGGGATGAACAACCACAACGTGAACCACAGGCGCTCCTAAGTGACAGCGTCACCTGTCGATTTCGATCGCAAGTCGACGCTGTCCCCCAGCAGCGAATGTCACGAGCTGGTGTACCTCCACGGAATGGAGCTGGTGAAAGCAAGCCACTGCGGAACATGGAGGTCAATCGCAGTAGGTGCTGAAGACATCCCGCTTCGGAGCCAATGTGAAGTTTATTTTACCAACGCCGCCGCCACCGCCACCACCTCCAAACCGCCGCAGGCGCGGAAACTACGCCACTACTGCCCAAGCAGCAGCCCAAACCAGCGATCACAACTGCGCAGACGTCTGCCGGGATGCTGCGCGGTATCCGGCAGGGGGTGATTCTGTTGCCTTCGCCGCCCTCAATTCGAAGCTCCTGACCTACTGGGGATTCGTTCCGGGAAGCCGGAGCGGGAGCCATCCCGCAACTGCGCCCGCAGAGCGAGCTCCTCCGCTGGAATGGAACGCGGTCTTGCAAGGCGCCACGCACGGCCACGTGGGCAGCGCCATGCTCTCCTGATCGGCCAATCCTGTGAGACAGGCACTCGGTGGGCAGCACTCGAGCGCGTCTTAGTCTTTCGAGCAGCGCCTCTCTGCCACCGCTGCCTTTCTATCTCGTCTCTCCGGGAAGCGCAGCGCCGTTAGCGACGGGGCCACCGACAGCAGCACTGGAGCGCAAGGTGCACCCCCTGGTGGCGCCCTACAAATATGAGCGGCTACCTAAGCTGCCCTGTGGGGCGAAATCAACCGCGTCTGCCCAGGCGAGGCTGTCCGGCGGATTGGTCATGCGTATGCTTCGCCAGCCGGTTTGGCCGGTGCGTTCCCCACCGCCCAGGCATTCCCTCCAATCTTCCGCTGACCGAGGAGGAGGGCAACATTGCGGCCTTAGAGCAAACGCCACACAGCGCGCGAGCTCCGATCATGCGCGCGCCCCCGACCCGGAAACGCTGCGGGCGCTCGCCCCCACCGTATCCCCACCGCAAAGCGCCCTTGCCAGCGCGAAGCTCCTCGGAGCGGAGGAAATGCAGCCGGCAGAGCTGCAAAAGCTCCAACAGCGCCTCCAGCGAAGCGAGAATGCGGAAGAAAGCGCAAAACGCGCGGGAAGGACGACGAGAGGGCCAAATCAGGCTCCCGACGCGACCGCTACGCTACCAGCTCCTCCACAGGAACAAGAAAGCTCCGTCGGTGCGGTGATTGCGCCAGCAGACGAACAATCTGACAGCTGGCAACTCGTCTTCGGTAGCCAGCACAGTCGGTCCGCAGCCGGAAACACTGGGACGGAAACCTCCGCGTAGGTTCCATCCGCGGATGCCCGCGAGGTGGACGCCTCACGTCCACTTCACGGCCACCAAAGAGACCGTACAAAAGACGTCTGAGCATCACCTCAGACAAGGTCTCAAAGCACGGCAGAGAACTTGGCCCAGAACGGGGTACAAGGCGACCATTGCGAAGGTCGCCAGCCGAAACGGACGACCAGTGTATGAAATACACACCTTTGACCGTGTAGCATACGCTGAGGCGGAGCGATATGCTCGCAGCGAAAAGATATTTTGTTATTCGCACCCGCCTCCTTCCGAGAACTCTGAAAAGCTCCTTGGAGTATTTGTCAGGGGGCTACCGCAACGCTACATTGCTGAAATTTTAATTTAAAGCCCGTCTGCTGCAATTGTAAGCAGCATCACGCTGCATCGTTCACAGTATGCAGCCATTGCACGTTGCTGCCGCGTCCGTCAGACGCGCGTGCAATAGGAACCAAGGGACCCTCACGCCAAGTAGTTCCTAATAGAAACTCGGCGCCTCGGTCGGCAGCTAGCGGCGGGCCGGCCTGGAACGGGGTCGCGCAGCGACTCGGCGCAGCGCGCCCCTCAGAGGCCAACGCACCGCCCTCCGGGGCGGCCGGAGCGCGGCACACTGCACCCGCAGCTGCCGCCCAAACAGTCACTAAGAGCCAGCTCTTAGCGATGTTTGAGCGAATCATAAACATAATACCCGACAATGTCTAGACAAAATCAGAACGTAGACAAGCAAATAGCACCTCTCCGCGCTTGCACTTGGAACGCGCGAAGTGCAATCTTCAAAGCCCAGCAAATTGAACATTTTGCAGAAGAACTGCAACTCGATATCCTGGCTTTACAAGAAACGTGGCTCAGTGATGAACACGACTTCAAACTCCGGGGATTTGCTGTTTATCGCCGAGACCTCGCTGGCAGGCCAGGTGGCGGAGTAGCAATCACTGCCGCAGCTTGAAGCCGAAATCCCTGCTATTGCTCTGGCGCCTCTAGAAGCGGTCGGGGCGTACGTCTGGGTTGGAAACGGCCGACTATTAGTCGTATCCGTCTACTGCCCAGACCAAATCTTAGATCCCGCTGGAATTGATGCGCTTCTCGCACTAAATTCCAAAGTTATCCTTCTGGGTGGCTTTAACGCCAGACATAGAACTTGGGGCGGCCTCGGAGCAAACAGAAACGGCAACAAAATTGACAATATTGTAGCGACAAGGCGGGGCGTAGGGATCTGCGCACTGAATAGCCCCAGCATTTCATGGAAGTACGAAAAAGGAACCGGGGCGTTATTGATTTTATGATTGTGAAAGGCGTTGAGTGTGTGGTTCCCCGCTCAATTGCTGTACTGGATTCCGATCTTAACCCAGTAACATTCGTTGTGGCGTCCTTGCAGCGAACCGCTAAGATAGTTTTCAAACTACCCGTGACACGAACTGGACAGGTTTCGCAACACAGCTGAATTCTCAGCATGAGCAGTAACCAGTAAATACGAAAGATGAGATCGACGAAGCAGTGAATCACTTCACTGTAGCATCGCTGAAATCGGCTTTCAAGCAAAATACAACTGTCACGCGTGTAGAAAATTCTCGCCATGAGCTCACAGATGAGCAAAGAAGGATCTTAAAAGAATTGCGCAGACATGTCAAAGTTCATCGCCGCTATGGCAATCCCGTTGACGGAGAGCGGGCGCGCAATCTAAGCAGAGAATTCCGTTCATCTCTACGGGGTGAGGGAGCTGCTCAATGGTCTGATTCTATTTCGAAATGCAATCTCCACGAGAGGCACATTTGGGATCTTTCTCGTGCGCTGGGCCACAAACCGGGAGTAAACTGCCCGATTCAGAGCAACGCCGGGACGGGGGCGCCCGGCGCTCCACCACCTCGGCCCGTTTACGCGTGGGACGACGTGACAAAAAGCAAAATCTTTGAGAATTCGCTTGCGTTGCAATTCCGCGCCTTCGAAATGGCGCCGCTTCGCTGCCATTGGCTGCCACCACTGTTTGTGGTGCGCCAGTGGCGCGTACGGTCAGCAGCAATATCATTGGCCTGTTGCCCTCTCCCACCTCGGCACGCTGAGAAACAGGAGAGGAGCTTCGAGCTGAGCTAAAACTCCTCAACGCAAGGAAGGCAGGTGGCCCGGACGATCTCACCGCAGCGCAACTGCGCGCTCTGGGCGGGCGCGGAGTCGAGTTTTTACTCGAGCTCCTGAATGTGTGCCTGGCGTGCGGCTATTTTCCCAAGGTATGGAGGATTGCGACCATTGCACTAATACTAAAACCTTGGCAAAAATAAACTATTCTCGAGCAGCTATAGACCTATTAGTCTACTCTCCATCCTAGGCAAGACGTTTGAGAGACTGATCCTGTCACGTTTGCAACAGGAAATACGTCGTCTCAATCTTCTCAGAGATGAACAATTTGGCTTTCGAGCTTATCACAGTTCCGCGCAGCAGCTTACGCGGCTTTGCACGGAGATCGGCGTCGCCCTCGAGAGACAGCAGAACCTTTTTTTGATATGCGGCCAAATGGACGAAAGCTTGAGTAAAGTCGGCGCCGTGGCGATCAAAATGCAGTGTAAATAGTGTAAATAGTGCTGAGAGTATAAATGAATGAATGAATAGGAATATGAATGGGATTGTAAATAACCAAGAATGAATGCGGTGGTTGACAGCGCGCGGAGCGGCGTTCGGCATAATAATGTATACTATATCCCCGCGAATTGTACCGGAAAACTTTCTATTTCCTATGCCTTACAGACTGAACCAAGCTCCTCTCACTCGAAAACCAAATGATCTTGCTCCTTTCTGCCGACCGAATGGACGAAAGCGCGTCCGCAGTCAGCTCTCTCGGTTCGCGGGGTCGTTTCAAAACGATTGGTCGGCAGGAATCACACGACAGTCTTGAGCAACAACTCGCGAGCAGTTGAAAGTGTACTTTTAAACAGATTCGCCGATCCGGGAGTTCTCGGATTTTTAGGCCAGTGTCCAAAGCGGCGCGCAGTGTGATGCGGAGAGATTTCCGCAGTCATTTCTTCTGTGAGGCGCGCCTACTCGTAACAGTAACTTCTACCTGCTGTCGGCCCTCGTTGTGAAGGAAATCTTGTACCTTCCTAGTGCCAAGTATTTTTTTGCGAACTTATAATAGTATTTGGATCAATTTTATCACACACGTCGCTCTGACGCGTGCGACGGTCCCATTAAAATATATATTTCAACTTATTAAAGCAACATCAACATCTTAGTAAAGAAATAATTAAACTCAATTTACCAAATTACAAAATTTACAAACCTCAAGTACGTTTTCCTCCTGTCAAATTTAGAGAAAGAAAATGTGCTATAAACGTCACTAGTCTTAATTTTGTTTAATTCCGTGAGCACACTGTTTGCTGCTATCTCGTCGAATTATTTATTTAGTTCATGCAATCCGCAGGCTCGATCACTACTCATACAATAATTTCGCGACGCTCTTCGAAAGAATTCTTTTCGCAAATACAGTTCTTTTTACGTTGTACTGGTTCTCGCTCGCGTCTGGCCTCGCCGGTCACCGTCGCTGAGCACCGAGCTGTGACCTTGCTCCTCTTGCAGTGTATTTTGGCGCCGACGCTTCTGCCGCGCAGCCTCTGTCGACTTCGCCGAACACCTTTATCCGTTGGCCGTGTCTACAAGATCCCGCCCAAATACCAACTTTCAGTTTCTTCCTTCTTGCTTCCTCTTCTGGCACTCCGCTGTTACTGAAGCAAACTCTTCTCTCTAATTCCCGTTCCTCCGCGTGTTGAAAGCCGACGTGCCCACACGTATAAAATAATTAATGTCGTTAGCGATTGTTGGCATTGCTTTCGGCACACAATTATTTCATACATTATGATGTTTGCGTAATAGTTCTCACCACCTTTCAGCTTGCATATATTACTCTCCAAGTTCCGTACCCGCTTCATCTCGCAAATTTAGTTCAGATTTCACAAATGATTTCATCAACTCGCAACGTCTCCACACTGTTGCACGTGCAAGTCACAATGGCTCATTTCACGCTAAATTCTCGTGGCCTCAGTCTTCAAATTTTGCTTCGAAAGTTCTATCGAATAGGTGATCTTCGTCCTGATCACTATCTTCTTGCAAATTCCCACTGACTCTGCCAAGAAGAAGCTCTGGCCAGCTGGTGGCGCATTTAAGTGCTGGCCTTTCCGTGAAGAGTTGTCAGCGCTTCGGAACGAATTTCACGCGATGGCCTTGACTAGCAAGTGCCGCGCTATGACGCGAGCATCAAGCTAGTAGTAGGGCGCTGATAGTAGGTAGTAGGCTAATAGTTAGGTAAGCGCGGTAGCTGCAAGGATGGCGGGGCGTTTAGTATAAAACGAAATGTTTGGCTAGTCCATCCAGTGACAAACTGCTGTACAGTATTCCAGCCCATCAACACAGCTGTCTCAAAATCAGATATCTTTTTTTTAGCGGATATCCGTCACTTGCATTAAATATTATCAATGAACCTTCAATATCGCGAAACTTCAATGAGAACTTCGTTGGATTTCGCAAAGAAGCCAAAGAGTAGCCTCTAAGTCATTTGAGTAAGCCTGTCATGTGAGTGATGCCGCGTCAACGAGCTCGCGGGGTGCGGCTGCTTAGTGTCGCTTCATAGCGGCGGGCGGCGCCGAACGGGCACGGCGGAGTCCCGAAGGTTGGATCAACGGTGCAGTGCCACAACGCGAACCCCAACACGCTAGGTCAGCTCGTAGCGTTTCCGGGCCCGCGAGGGTGCACGGTTATCGCCGGGCGATGCGACTCACCAACTATACACTCACTTACTGGCCGGTTTCAACTCAACTTCCAGCAGTGCTCAACTCAACTTCCTAACTACTGTCTTCACTCAAAACCTAATCTTCATTAACTCTCATCCTTCATCTCACGTACTCGACCCGTTGGCTTCTCTATCTGACCGTCTGCGTGGCATTCCGAATTCTTCTCTCTCTCTCTTTATATATA
>BOPP01000511.1:21354-54850 GCA_017312745.1 Gryllus bimaculatus | reverse complement strand
TATATATATATATATATTGATTGTATTGTTATATTGTTTGTTTGATTGTTTATTGTATATTGCCGGCGTTGGAGACAAGCTCAGAAACCCCACAACACCCACACAGCGTCGGCGAATCCGAGCTCGGGCGAGCCGAATACATTACTAACGAAACAGCTCTATCAGTTAGTTGCTGCCCACGGTGCGACGGCGGCGAACTTCCAGGTCACGGAAAAACGTGGAAGGGTTCGTCGTGACATCACGCTACGTATAAATAGCGGAGAAGCTGACTGATCGGCCTTCTTTCTGTACCAGACGCCGAGATGCGGTCAGGCAGAACGGTAGTAGTTATAGAGGACAGTTTTCCTTTGTATGGAACGTCGAAGAGTTTGGTCGTCCGTAGAGAGCTAGATGTGAGGATTGCGAGATGTAATTTTGTAGAAAGTACCGTGCGAAGTGATTGTTCAGATGAAAGAATAGTAGGATATTCAGTCTTCTCTACTGTGAAGTGTAATATTGCAATAAAGTCTGTGGTAAGGAGTGGAGTAGCTAATGCGAGGCGGAATAGGGGCACCGAAAGCGAGAACTGTGAGCTGTTTAGAGGCGTCAGAAGAACTGTGCAGCTAGCTACACGTTCAAGAAGGGTAGTAAAGAACGCAAGTAAACCGAAACACCTATAGCGTACGCGTGAAGACTGTGAAATACGCGTTGCGCACCGCATATGAAGAGGGGCGGAGAAGGAAGCAGAGGCGAGGATTCTGGTGCTGGGCGTAGTCAAGAGGCGAGACGAAAGAAGATTGGACATGGATCTGGTGGCAGGAGAGAGGGAAGACGGCGTTTTCGAGCGCATCGCGAACAGCTGGTCTGCGAGGAAGCAAAGCTCTCGTGCAGCCGGTGCAGTGGGCCAAGGTCGTATAGACGGATGCAGAGCGGATTTCAAGTTGCGCATTGAGCACCCGTCAAGGTGACAGAAATTTTGTAAAACGATTAGTAACCGACAGCTATTTGAACGTTACCGTAGCAGCAGAACGGCCGTGATTGTAAATGTGCATATTCACGTAAAATCTGGATTGCGGCAAAGAAATTCAAAGAACCTTGTACGCCGGTAAAACAGATCATCCTAATGTTACGAGAAAAACTGTATTAATCCTTGTTCCTCAATTTTGTGTTATCTTGGCGAGGAAAATTTAACTGTAAATAGTTGTAGTAAGTAAGCCATTTAATAACGTGTTCTACTTTAAATCTAAGAGTCTGTGTAGAAAGGGGGATATAACTTTCCTAATCAGTCACTACTCAGTCATAGAGTGTTAATATTTGTTGTTTAAACTGTGCTGGCCAAACAATAGTTACCATGCACTGATATTTGTTGTAACATAGTAGTGCATTAGGAAGAAATACTCAAACCAGAGTGAGTAAGCAATAACAATTTTTAAAGGGTGTGAACAGAATTTTTGACTTCGTATTGAATATTAGTGTGCAATTTGATATTTGGGATTTTTATGTATTCTTTGTCAGTCATATTTCATATTCTCGAGAATATACGAACTGTTTTACCTAATTCTGTGTCTGGTTGTAAATCTTTCTACACCTAAAAATATCCTACCCATTGAGATTACAAAGCACAAGTTCAGAGCATTATTTCTAGCGACGGCAACTACGATTGTAGCGTTAGAATATATATATATATATATATATAATATATATAATATATATACTACTTGCCGAGGCCGAAGCGTAAGCAAGTACGTTTGCTGGATTTGCAATCGGGAAATCCGGATCCGATCCCCAGGCTGACGTAGTTTACTACGCTCACACGGCGAATGCTGTTTCAAAATTCCACGAACATCTCCCAAATACGACTATCTCACCTAACACCTCCTACCATCCTGCTGGTCCTTGCAGCCCTCATCATTACCCTATAATAATAATATCATTCTATCCGCCAATTGATATTCAAGGCTACCAATTCCTTTAGGCCAACAGGCTAACATTCTGCCTCTGGATGCTAGATGCACTGAATGAGAATTCATTAGATACTTTAGTAGATCAGATACATTACATACTTTGTTTTCATTATGACCTCGCCCCTGAGCAGGCCACTGAGAAGCCAGCCCGACCGGCCAGCCCAACCCGGAGAATAGGGACAACGAAAAACGGTGTAATGACTTATCGCACAGCCCACAAGTTGCGTACATGTGTCTGATTAATTTGCGAGCTTTAACCGCAAAACCAAAAATCATAAATTTGGATGTAGCAATTCAGAGCCGTTATTTTGAAATTAAAATAGCTACACGTGCTCATTGTCTTATTCCTGGCAGTAGTTTAAATAAAACTCGGGTGATGTTAACCTAGCCCAGGTGTTATGAAAGCATATAATATAAAGGTGTATTTCTAAAAGTGAAGCTTGAGAAATGTAATAACTATATTGAAAAGTAACGCAAGTCATTATTTGTTTATGGGCATTTTAAATTTGTTAAACAAATAAAATTAATTATTTTGATAAGTTAAAAGAATCAACTAAATCGTTAAAGGACTCAGTACTAAAAAACTATTTAGTTCAACATGGTGATTCAGGAAATGTCAATCCAACCATTTTTTCACTAAATGTACATATGTATAAGTCCATATTTCTTATGTGTATAAATTAGTTATTTGCTTTTTTGGATCTTGTGTGTTGTTTGTTCCATGTGTGTGCTGTATGTTTTATTTCAGTATTTTATATTGTGCCTTCACTGATCAAGTAAATTTTGAATCTGGGTTAATTTAAATAAAAGAATTATTAATCCAACTTATTCTACAATAATACATTCTGAATTTTTGTCTAAGTTGGTACGAGAGCTGCGAAACTGCGAGTAGTAAAGAGGAGGCTGCTTTGGGGGGCAGGGGAGAAGCCTGAGCGGGGTGGAAGCGGCGCGTTGATTGAATGGCGTCTAATGCAATGAGCCATGCTGTGAAATGCCTTGCCCACTTATTCAAATGAGCAATCTGCCATATTTCTAGCTATAAAGGCCATATTTTACTGTTTATGTTATTCTGGGCACTGCTATTGTATCGACAACTTTTAGTTTTTTTACATTATGCCTATTGTAACTCATAAACAATATTTGAAAGCGATGGCCTCTTTTAAAAATATTTGATATAATTTTAACTAACAAAAAATTACAATTTAATAATTAATTTTTCAACACGACTGTTATAATCTTCAAATGATAGCATAACGAAGGAAACTGAGGACAGTCTCTCAAATCAATATTAATATAAAAGTGTAATATAGGCAATTCCAAGAAGGTTAATGTTTGGCAGGACTTATATTTGTGACCATTTTCCCTCATGAAGCGGAATAACATGTATCAACGAGCAAACCTCTTATGATATATTACGGTCAATCATGACATTATTATGAGTCTTGTTAAATACAACGCAAAGGACGTAATCTCTTTTATATGATGTCGTAAATAGTTATGAATAAATTATTTTCGTTGATTTGAAATTAGAAATAACGGAAATATTTAATGTACATTTATCAGAAATTAGAGCAGAAAGAAATCAAGTTATTTTTAGCTTAGATAGAACCATCTTATACAATTAAACATGGATAATGGAAAATAATTCATTTCCGAAACCATCAAGCCAAAAAATTCAATATTACAATTTTGTACTTGCAGTACTCTAAATTGGCGATTACATCGAAGGGAAGCAAATTATATTATCAGCCTTAAAAGCAATTATAATTCTTGTATCCAAGTCAAATATGTAAATTAAATTCGTTTTTAGTTTACATTATCACACATCGACAACAAACATTTCCAAAATATGTTATTTGAATTGTATGTAACAATCCGTCATATTCGCAATTGCTCTTTCAATTTACGCACTAAGGTTCGAATTCCGCATTCTGATTGGCGATCGCCACTGCTTCAACGAGTACCCACCCTTCCACACGGCCCGAGTTTGCTCTCGAGCTCAGTCAAAGTGCAAAATGCTGTGCAGACCTGGTTTAGGCGAACTACCGAAGACGAAGGAATTTCTGGATACGTTTTATTCTCGTTATTGTAATAATGAAACCCAAATTAATTAATAAGGTTAATGTAATGTATGGAATATGGAGAAAGAGAACCTTGTCCATCCAGTAATATGTGATAGAGAAATTATCATGTTTGAAATTGTGTACTCCGTCAAAGCCAGATGAGGACATAGTGTATTTGCTAATATACACCCACCGGTAACGTAGAACTTGTTAAAGACTTTCTTACCAATGTATACTGAACAGCTAATCACGCAATTGGGATTGTACAATGCTACATTTGAATTTAACGATATAATGCAAAAAACTAGATCGATAAATAATGTAGTTACAGAGACTTATGAAATCCACCCTCAGCGAAGGAATGTCAATAAGCAAAAGGAAGCTGCAACTACTACATGTGAGCATCATCAAGACAAAAAGTCGAATGTCAGGCAAGATATGAACACTTCAGGAGATACTCGTAGAAGCAGGAAAGGTTCTATTGACAGTGGGGGCCCTCAATCAAAGATCTTTGATCCTAGTACATCTCGCGTACATGAGTTGGGAAATTAAGAGGGTTTGTCTCGACACGTCGTCCCGACGCAAACCTAGAAGAGATTAATTCATGAAAGGTGGCTGTACTATCGACTGAATTGATATCATTTAAGGAAGAGCCGTGGGACTAGGATGAAAAAATGCAGATCAGATGCCAAATTTCCTATTTACAGGTAAGTTTACAATTTCTTTAGGTCAAATAGTCTTTGTTAATAATGTTAATGTTATAATATTATATTAAATAATGTTAATAGACTTTGTAAATGATTGTTCATAAAAACGAATCAAAATCTGTTTACAGGGAAACAAATTTAGCTTATCACTAACCCATATAAACAATTGTCTTAAAAACGACAATTTTTTTTATTATAATGCCGCGACGATTGCAATTTACATTCCAATATCTGGCATCGCCGAAGAACAAGAAGACAAGTCTTCCTGCCATAACCTCAATTGTAACAGAGGATAACAAGCAATATGTGTTGCCACAGGAAATGAGGTTTGTAACTGAACATCCAGAACTGATGAAGACGGATGTTTTTAAAAGAGTGAAAAATAGTTTGACTCAACGAGGCCAAAATAGAACAGTATGGATCACTCTAACAAAAGAAATGGCACAAACATACATGGATGAAGAAGGTAATGTAATGTTTAATGACTTGTATTTAGAAGAAATAATAAAAACAGATGTATTGGAATCCATCGATAAAAAGGATAGTCAACTTAATTTAAAACAAATAACAGATAAGTTTATGATTGAAAAGTTTACATCTAAACATTCAAATGCAAACCAATGGCTAGATACATTTGAGAAAGAATGTAAACGATTTGACATCAATGAAGGTAGTACAATGATTGAGATTTTGAGACTATTTCTGGACAAGTCTTGTTTAGATTGGTATTCAGCAACTCTCATAATATTGACAGTAGAAGCTGAATAGTCTCAATGGAAAGACAGGTTTTTAGAGTCCTTTGCATACAAAGGATAGTGTACAGGTATGTATGCTGTATATTATAAATATAAAGAAGGTTCATTGACTGAATATGCTATGAGGAAAGAAACGTTATTGCAAAATATGGACAATGCAATTAGTTCAAAGACACTAGTATTGCTTATAGCAGCAGGATTACCTGAATTTGCCAGAAATAAAATAGATAAAGAAAAGTGTGAGGACTCTACTACATTATTGCATGAAATAAGAAAATGTGAATATTTAGTGAATCAAAATAGTTTTGGAAAACTAAAAGAACATAAACATGATACAAAAAAGAAATTTGAAGAAAAAAAGAGATGTAAAAATTGTGAAAACTTGAATCAAGGTTTTACATATCATTCTGAACACTCATGTTGGTTTAAAAAGAAAGACAGAAATTCAAGTAGCCCGATAGGAAGCAATTCTGTCGTAGAAGCAAATCTTAATACAGAAGCAAAAAACGAGTCATCACACCACTGATTAAAGTCAAAATATTATTAGAAGACAAATTAGAAGTCAATGGAACATACGATCCAGGTTCCCAAGTTTCTCTAATAAATCCAAAATTAGTTAAGATAATAATACACAAGATGTAAATAAAATATTTTTAAAGACAGTCAATGGTGTGACACATACAAAAGGTTTGGTAACTATGAAAATAAAAATCTTTGACATGGAGGAATATATGAATATATTCATTTTAGAAACAGACGAGTTTGAAGATTTTCTCATAGGATTAGACATAATCAAAAAATTTAAATTAATTCAAGATGAGAATTTACAAATATCACAAAAGAAAATAATAGATCATGAAGATAATAAAACTAATCAGTGTTTAGTAAATTTTAATGAACACATAAATGAAGATGAATTTCAGATCAGGCTGGAACATCTCACTAATAAAAAGAAAATGAAAGATAGAAAAATTAATTGAAAAATATAAGACTGTATTTGCAAAAGACAAATATGATATTGGTACAGTAAGGCATTATGAAGCAAGAATCGACTTGATAGTAAACAAATATTGTAGTAAAAGACCATACAGATGCTCAATAGAAGATAAAAAGGCAATAGAAACGCAAGTGGCAAAGTTATTAGAAAACAATTTGATTGAAGAATCTTACAGCCCCTTTGCAGCACTAGTGTCATTGGCATATAAAAGGGAAGAAGGAAAGAAAAATCGTCTCTGCATTGACTTTAGAGACCTCAACAAGATTATTGTACCACAAGCACATCCATTTCCCCTTATTGATGACCTGATAATCAAAACTAGAAACTGCAAATATTTTACAGCACTAGATATCAACTCTTCCTTTTGGTCAATTTCACTCCGCATCGAGGACAAACCAAAAACTGGTTTCGTAACGCTCGAAGGACACTATTAATGGACGTGTTTACCATTTGGTCTGAAAACGTCTCCAGCAATATTCCAAAGGATTCTGAGTAGCATACTAAAGAAACATAAATTAACAGAATTTACAGAAAATTATATTGACGATCTATTGATTTATTCACCAACGTTTGAAGATCACATCAGACATATAGAACAGGTATTAGAAGCAATCATATCAAGAAGGATTTTGATTAAAATTCAAAAAATGCTATTCGCTTCGAACTCAGTAAAATACTTAGGGCACATTATAGAAAACAACACAGTAAAACCAATCAAAGATAACGCAAAAAAATATCAACAATTTTTGGGAAAGTTCAAATTTTACCATGAATATATACCAAATAGCTCAATAATATTAGACCCATTACATAGACTGTTGAGAAAAGAAGTCAAATTCATGTGGTCAGAAGAATGTGAGAAGTCTTTTATTATGAGAATAATTTATTATGTTCTCAACCAGTTTGAGAAATATTTGATAAAGATCTACCAATAAAAATTTACACTGATGCATTGCTAGAAGGAATTGGAGCCATATTAAAGCAAGTACAAATAAATGGACAAGAAAAAACAGTGGCATATTTCTCAAAGAAGTTGAATGAAGCTCAAAAAAGGAAAAAGGTAATATATCTAGAATGTCTGGCAATCAAAGAAGCAGTAAAATATTGGCAACACTGGCTGATTGGAAGAAAGTTCGAGGTGTACTCGGATCACAAAGCGCTTGAAAATCTGAACATAAAAGCGAGAACTGATGATAATAGGTGAATTAACCTATTATCTGTCACAATATGACTTCCAAATAAAATATGTGCCGGGCAAAGATAACGCTGAAGCGGACTGCTTAAGCCGAAATCCGGTATTAGAACCGATTGAAAACACTGATGAGGCTCTAACAATAGTGAACCTGTTACAAATAGACGAAACAGATAAAGAACACAATGAAATAATACACAAAATGAAACCAAGGCTAATAAGAAAGAACGGAATATTTTATACGAAAATCAGAAATAAGGAAAGAATTATCTTGGCAGAAGACTTCAGCATCAAATTGATGAGAGATATGCACAAGTAATGGTGCCATATAGGCATTAGACAAACTATGAACAGAATATGCCCTTACTTTACATCAAAGAATCTGGCAGACAATATAAAAAAAATATGTAAAACTTGTGACATATGAATAAAAAATAAAACAAGAGGCCAAGGAAAATTTGGATTAATGTCCCACTTGGGACCAGCTACTGAACCATATGAAATTATGTCTATAGACACCATTGGAGGATTTGGAGCACAAAGATCAACAAAAAAATACCTTCACTTATTGGTCGACCACTACACATGTTACGCATTTATTTTAACATCAAAGACACAGAACGACATTGATTTTATCAAGCTCGTTCAGAACGTGTCAACAACAGAACAAATTTGCATTATAATAACGGACCTATATCCAGGGATAAATTCAAAAGAATTTGAAGAATTTCTGAAAGAAAAAACATTAAACTAATATTTACATCGGTTAATGCACCATTTTCAAACGGCTTGAACGAGAGACTGAATCAGACTCTAGTCAATAAAATCAGATGTAAAATAAATGAAACTGAACAAAAAAGAGCTTGAACAACGATTGCTAGAGAATGCGTAAATAGATATAATAAGATAGAACATTCCGTCACTGGTTTTGCTCCAGAATATTTATTAAATGGCACGGACACGAGTGTCATAGCAGAAGAAGTAAAGAGACAGAAAAACAAAGATTACTGGATCAGTGATAGAAACTTAGCTTTGGAAAGGTCCATAATATCGCATAATTACAATAAAAAACTGTATGACAAAAACAGAAAACGTTATGAATTTAATGTCGAAGACATGGTATATATAGAAAACGGAAATAGACTGAATAGGTAAAAGCTTGATTATTTGAGAGTTGGATCATTTTAATAATAGAAAAAGTATCAAACTCCCTAGACAAAATCAAGTCGAATAGACAGTTAGATACAAGTTTATTCCATATACCAAAACTCATACCAATAGAAGAGGGAGGCAAAAAAAGAAGAATAAAGAATATACCCGACATCACAGAACCCTAATATGTCTCACCCTTTGGGGGGATATGTAAAGAAAATATATTTTCTTTATTCTAAACATGTCGTGATTCCCACCCTTGGCGCGAGGTTAAGAGTGGTTACGCGTAGTTGAAACTAAGGACCGCCAGAGGGAATGAGTGGGACGATTGTTGAAAAATATTGAAATTTAAGTTATGAAAGTAAGTGTAAACAGAGAAGCCGTTAGTCAGCTTTAATTGTCGTTTCTCTGTTTACAGGGAAACAAATTTAG
Source organism: Gryllus bimaculatus (assembly GCA_017312745.1). Classification (NCBI taxonomy): domain Eukaryota; kingdom Metazoa; phylum Arthropoda; class Insecta; order Orthoptera; family Gryllidae; genus Gryllus; species Gryllus bimaculatus. The sequence goes on along the minus strand of BOPP01000511.1, from coordinate 45,609 downwards.
CGTATCACTAACCCACATAAACAAGAGTCTTATATATGTATATATGTATGTATGTGTATATATATAGTTTTAAATCGTTTGTTCAAAGTGTGTTTCTGGAAACTTTCAGAAATGAAGTATTTTTGTTTACAAGTTACATTTCACTTGAAGTGCTATCAGTTGTTTGTCGGTTTGATAAAAAATTACAATAAATTACTACGCGTTCGCGGACCTTCCTTATGCTGTACCGCATTTTAATACCAATTCGGGACTGAATATGTTACACACGAATTGTTGAATACAAGACACGTCTACGATTCTTTCCTATCATAAAATTCGTTCCGAATACAAAGTCTATATCACTCTCGTTTGGTAAATGGTTCATCGTCTTAAGTTGGCAAAGGCTCATGAACATGTTTTCTTACAAAATATTACATCATATATTGAATAGTACTTCTTATATCAGCTGTGTATGTCTTATCATCTTTCTGCAGTGTGGTAATCGTACCTCGCCCTCTTCCTGAACACCCATTTCCTGAACACATGGGACACGTCAAGACTTCTTTACAGTCTTTCGCAAGATGTTTGTACTTGCAACATTTGAAACGATTTACTTTTATGCAAGCGTAGCATACAAAAAACAAATACTGTCTGTCTGACTGTCTGAGTGTCTGTCTGACTGTTTGTCTGACTGTGTGTCCGTCTGTGGTGAACGCTAGCGACTAAACCGTTCAGCCGATATTCTTCAAAACTGATATTCCTCAATCACTAGGAATGATCTCGTGACATTGGGAATTTTAAATGAGTATTTTGATTTTTGAGGATACTTCACATTAAGTTTCAAGCACAGTTTCAACATTTTCTCTAAAACGGTTTCAATTTTTTTCATAAAGTTTTGTTGTTCAATAGTGCAAAGGTCGTTTAAACTAATGGTTCAGATCTTATTTTTGGTGACTTGTGCAATCTGTAATAAGAGTCGGTGAGAGATATAGTGCTAGTCCCATTTTAAAGTATTGCTTGTCATTTTACAAAAATTACAAAAAAACCTTTCGAAAGTACAAAATTGAAGATCGAGTTTTTTGTCTTTAGCAAAGTCTGTTGTACAAAATTACCTCCTTAAAAAATGTCATGTTCAATTTTTTGAATAAACGAGTAGTATTTGCGTAATTGAGCTCGAAATTTACAAAAAAAGCAATTCAAAACTACAAACATGAAGATATTTTTTGCCTTTGAACAAGTTGTGGTTGAAAATTATATTTTTAAATAAGTAATAAATAAACTAGTGGTGCTAGAGAATAGCACAGACTTCCTCGCTGTATTTATATTTGTAATCTGTTTCGTCTAAACTAGGATTTCAGCTGTGACTGATTCTCTTTCCAGAAACCTTTTTTGGTCTTCAAGGGTATTTTTGTCACATTTTCTCGATTTTTCGGCTTCCTAATGCTAGAACTAAAACCATCATACGCTTATTACTATTATACATTTGTAAAACCCACGTGATTCCCGGGTGGCTAAGGTGGCTAATTGGTTTTTACGAACTCGAACCAACCATCTTCCTGTCCGAAGAGCTTTGTCGATGAATATTATTTATCACAATATTCTGTTGCCGCAGGCAATAATTGATAATTTCAGAAACTTTATTGAAAACTATTTGCAGCAATTGTTCTCACTAATAGAATTAAGATAAATAAACTGGAAGTGTCTGTACGTGATTTTCGAATTTTCAACTTCTAAACAATTTTCCACATCTCTTATTCGATTTGTAAAACATGTCGACAAATCAATTGTTGTCTTTCGGCGCTTATGATTAGTATAGAAGTTACGATTCACTGTATAACCCGGGTGGCTGATGTGGTTAAATGTCAGGATCGGACTCCGCGTTTGGGAGGGGGCTGTCGCTAGTTCGAGCATGTCTCGTGGATAACTATTTGTCAACTCTCTGTTAGTGCTGAAAATTATTGAGAGTTTAAGACACTTTATTGAAAATCATTTGAAGACATTTTACTCACATATACAATTTGTTAAAATTCGAAATAAACTGAAAGGGTCTGTGTGTCATTTTTGGATTTTGAAATTTCAAACACGAGTACAATTCTCTTGTTCTATTTTTAGGACGTATTAATTGTTCAATCCAAAGTGCAAATAAATATAATATTGTGGAGCGTTTAGATATAATGCCGGAAAGTTTGTGCTTTAGCAGCACCACTAGTTTAAATACACAATCCTATATCTTAATAAACTGTTGTGCTGATATTAAAGAACAGCTTCACAGCAACATAAAAATGTTAATTTTCATATAAGTAATTACCAGAAAATTAGTCAGTCGTTTGTTATTGTTACTTATTTCTAGAATTTCTTAATAAAACTGTTGGACAAATGTATACATGTTAAGGTTAGAAATTGTTTTTATTTTACGTTGAAAATAAAATTTCGCATAAATATTTGAACTAATTTCTCATTGCAAGACTTATCTAATAAATAGACGATATTTTTGTATCCATTTTGTGTATATATTAATGGATATAATATTTGTATCTATTCAGTATAAATTAATTGATATATTTCATAAATTATCACTTTCTTTTGATACAAATATAGAAAGAAATATTACTATAAAAACCCTCAAAAGTTCGCCTTATGAAATTTTGCATTCCTGAAATTTGCCCGCCCCCAAAACTTGCGCGCCACAGGCTACATCCAACTCAGCCTGTTCGGTAATCATGCACTGTTCCCACACATTGCGAATGTTAACTAAAATAAATGTTGAAACAGTTTGGCTTAACCAAATCTTACATAATAAGGAAGATTTAACTGATTTTGATCTTTCTCGCAATTAATAAATCATTGTTATTAAAGATAAATATTTATAGATAATTTTACTGCTACTACGATATCATTGTTATGTAATCCAACGTAGAGATCATAACCATTAATCGGTTGAAATACAAACAACAGTTGAATAAAATAAGTAATCTGAGTTATTAATCCAACGTAGTAATTTATTGTAATTTTTTATCAAACCGACAAACAACTGATAGCACTTCAAGTGATATGTTTAACCAAAATTTGACATTGGGAGAGAATACGGAAGGAGGGACGACAAAATTAACAGCAAATAGACAGTATCGAGAGAAGATCGGATGAACGTTTCAATCGGAGTACACCCGAGAAATGAACGTTGCGAGGAAAGATCATACGATTATTGTAATAATTAATTTAATAAATGAGCTCTTTTGAAAGGTGTACACCAAAAAGTATGTATTTGTAATTAGCTAACTGAACATTCCGTTAAGGGCAATGGCCTCCTGCTTGAGCAGAGAACTATTAACAGTTCTTTAACGAAATGACAAGATCATGATTACGGGTGAAGGGACGTTCACAAATACAGCCATACCCGAGGCGGGATTTGAGCCCGCGTTCCTTAGATCCGAGATCGCCACGACATTACTGCCTAAGCGATCTCGGCTACCCGAATTGGCAATGTACAGTTAATTACCATCAATTAAAAATAACCTATTTCATTAACAAAACTTCCGGAGATCACAATTCTATAGATTGTCCGTCCACATACAGCAGGTAAGAAGACATCATGTTGTATGTCGAAACCCATAAGTAAATGAGCGATCATGCAAAATCAAACATGTCCATCGGGACAAAAATGTATTAGTATTGCAGTAATGCTAATGACCGCCAGCTGCATCTTCTGTCCTGATATGGAGATGGAAAAACAAATATATCCTTCATAATTTTACTTGGAAACATACGATACTGAGGTCAAAATCTAATGTGTCTACAGAGTTGTTGCCAGCAATAAAGAACATATTCGTGTAATCAATATGATGCCAATATTCACGATCACGTAATTGCTCATTGTGCTCACTGCGCATTTCGTCAGTGAAGTCTTCATAAAAGCATCATAATTAATTTTTTAGAAGATTATGTTCCCAAGGATACAGAAACTTTGAGTAGTATGTGCAAGGACTTACCTAACATCAAAACTTTGAATTAATCATTATTCAGAAAACAATGAAAGGAAAGAAAATTCATACAGTCAAAGTTATCCCGCTACAATATTTAAGATTTAATGAAGTTCCTGCTTTGAACCTTTGGACACGTGATTTTCATGAGTAAATATGGTACAATTTAGACTTCAGCAGGTATCATTTGAAAGGAATATACCATTGGCAAAGATATCTAATGTAGCATGCCTATGGACTGAACTTTTAGGAGATAAAGAGAGAATTCTTCAGATACTACGGGCCTGGAATGGTATTCCTTTTTTCTTTATGGAGCAATAGCTGAAAATCAAACTGAAATGGATACCCAAGAACTGAAAGATCATTGTGATTGTTCAGACGATGATCGAGGCTGACCATTTCGTTTTAGTTCTTTGTAATTTCTTTAGAGGTCAGAAAATGGTTACATTACCTACAAAAATTGTTGTAGTAGTTTTGTCTGGAAAAATAAAATATTTGAATTCACACTGCAGAAAAGTAATTTATTCCTATAAAATGTGATGATAATATTACCCCCATTTTATGAAAAAGCAAACCTATCCGCAGGTGCTTCGGACAAAAGCAAACATTATCAAATTTTCGATGCAAAAGCAAACGTGTCCAACTTTTAACTTGAAACATCGTCATATTTGCAGAGAACTGGTTTTATAGCATTGTTCGTAGACTATTGTAACAATACTGATAAGAAGAGCAGTCATTGTTTGACGCGGTAACTTGTCAACAATCATTTTTGGCAGTTTCTGAGAAATCTGATTTGATGAACATGTTATTTGCATGAATGCTTCTCAAATGGAATGAAATGAATATATGCATGAAATGAATATTTGCATCCGCTGAAATTGAATGTGTGTGTGTGTGATAAATATCATATGAATCAATGTGATAATCATTTCAGTATAGGGCAAATTTCTGAGAATCGCAGGGCATATTAACGATTGAAATATTTATAAATCAATATTATATGAGTTCCAATTGGGCGCCCAAGCAGAAAGTAGTAGTAGATTAAATTTATAAAAAAAATTAAATGGTTTAAATATCAATACAGATTTATATAATATTAATAGCAATAAAAGTAGAGCTCATTCGTAGGTATTTCACAAATTAGATTTTATCGGATAATTCATAATTAGGCCAATGTTAATTGTAAGGATAGGAAGCGCTATTTTAAGTGTTGTACCGGGAGAGTTGGCTTAGGGCATCAACTCATGTCTGCAGTTCCTCTGACAGAGGTTCGAGTTCTGACGATAGCAAGATTTTCGATACTAGCTTGTCAGGTACGTCGAATTTAGTCGTCTGAAAGAGAATTCTAGTGGCAATCTGGTCTGTCGGGTAGTTTTCCGTAGTTTTCCCAAACAATACCAGGCGAATGCTGGAACAGTACCATAACAAACGGGCTACGGACTGCGCGCCATCTTACCTTCGTCTTCCTTGTCATTGATTTCACATACAGAACTGAAATTGTAGCTTTTGCAGATGATTTATTGCTTATAAAAAAGGGTTATAGTACAATAGATGCGGAAAATTTTGCACGCTTTTGCACGCGACGGTGCCTTTGTAATCTAGAATTAAAAACAGTTGTACGCGTTTAGACGAAAGTTTTTTTTAACATTTAAGCATCGTTTCACTTTTACCATGCTGTACATCTAAACGTAATTGCTTTTACCAATGTCTGCTTAATATAGTATTTGTTCAAATGTATCAAATTCTTAAAATATAATCATTTTTGTTGCATTCTTCGACGTTTTTTACAAATGTCATCCCCTATTTTTAATTATTCATTTTCGATATATTCGTAAACTGTCTTCTCAAAAGCCCCAAATTACTCATTTTTGTTGCATTAGTCCACGTTTTTCCAAATGTCATTCGCCATTTTGAATTTTTGATTTTTAATATATTCGTATTTACTGGGGTCTAAAATTTCAATAAACCAATTATTTTGAATTTTACAAGAGATATTGAGTTTTAACTACGTTTAAGGCATTTCATCACACTGTGGGACAAACGGATGATTTGCCGTCAATCTATTTTTCGGTATCAAGAACCCATAAATCATTGATTCTGTCTACACCATGTCTTAGAGGAAGTAAGTTACTATATACTGGAACATGATTTATTCACTTTTTCGTTGTGATGGTCCGGCAAGACTTTTTCAGCCGTTTAGAAATTTGCCGTTTTCCTGCGAACGATTACAATACTTTCACTTCTTACGAAGGAAGCACGAGAAAATAAAATCGATATGAAGCGGCTCTAAAATGACTACTGAAGCGGCGTACTGAAGATCAATATTGCATTGCATGTATGTCTTAATCTTTGAAGAAACTTTTTAATTTTTTTATGCATTTATATAAAAACCTTGTCGTCCTTACGAATATAAGAAGACGAAGTCTAATGATTGGCCGGAAAACGGTGACATTTCGACAGAAAAACTCTTATTGTCAGGCTCTGACAACGAAAATATGGATAAATTCTGTTCTTGTATGTAGTAAATTACTTCTTCCAACACGTGATGCAGCGAGAATCCATTGTTTTGTGCATTCTTGATATCGAAATATCAATTGCAAAACGTCTCGCTGTCTGTCTCTCCGTCTGTGGTCAAAGCTAGAGTCTGAACCATTGAGCCGATTTTCTCCAATATTGATATCGATCTAAACAAACTCGAGGCTTTGAGAGTTTCAAACGGATATTTGGATTTTTGAGGGTACTCTATATGTAGTAGCAACTTTACAGTTTATGCAGTCTATCGCAAATTCTTGGCGTTTCTTGCGTACAAAAGCTTGTTTTCAGTTTTCCAAAAGACAAGCACAAGTCGCCTGGACAAAACACCAGGCGAAATCAACGTTACAAACACAGCACTTCGTATAATACTTTGGCCACTACTTCACGCTACTGAACTCACTCGCTTCACTCTGCCTGCGACACTGACTTTGACTGTGACTGTCTTCCGGCCCCGCGGGCCGGCCGCTATATAGTCCTCGAGCCTGCGGAGCAAGTCTTTCTTTTCCCGCTCAAACCTTCCCGACGATTTCCAGAAGGGGGGAAGCTTCCCGCGCTTGCTCCAGTCCACGGGCGGCCTTCCATTAGTGACAACGCCGCCCTGCCAGCCGGTGCCAGTGTGCCACCGGCCTCCCGTTGTCACTCCGACGCGTTGCTGGGCCGCTGCCGCGGCGCCATTTGCTATGTGCTGTTGCCTCAGCATGTACCATAGCAGTTTTTCAATCTGATCAGTCAGACTTTCTTTTACTTTTTCTAGCTCTTTTACCACATGTGTTCTCGATCTTGCAGAGTGAGCCAGCAGCATCATCTCCAAAAACTGTTTACTACCGCATATATTCTGTTTTGCATTGTTTTGTTTAAAGTCCGGAATTCTGCTCCACATATGTACAACTTTCAACCAGTGATTTAAATATGTTTCTTCGATTCCATTCTTATGTATTGGCTACATAATACACAATTTAATTTAGAGACTATAGTTCTGCCTTTTGTTTTTTTGTTGCTTTTTTGCATGATATCACAATCATATCTATTTTCTTGTTTTAATGTCACTCCAAATATTTGTATTTAGAAGTATTTTTTATTATATTCCCATCGATATTTAAATATTGTGCCTCACGTCTTTGTATCATGTATTCAGTTTTTTCTGAGTTGATTTCTAAACCCCATTCTTTATACTCTTCCAGAAGCTTTCTAGTCATATCGAACTTCTTCATCTTCAGCAACCACAACATGGTCGTCAGAAAACAGTAAATTAAAAATATTATCTGATCCGATTTGGACTTCCATTTTTGTACACTTTCTTGACCTATTTCTTGAAGCTGCATTTAAATATATTTTAAACAAAGTGGGTGACATGCATCAACCCTGTATTCACAGGGAAGAATTCCGAAATTCAATTTCTCGGCTCTTTACACAGCCTATATTTCCACCATAAAAACATTTAACCGCATTTATATACTTTGGGTGGATTTCATTTTCAGCCATTGCCTCCAATAATTTCTTTACTGGCCCACTGTAATAAGCTTTCGTTAAATCTACAAAAAGCAGGTGAAGTTGACTGTCATAAGTTAAGATGTTTTGCATTAATTGTTTTAGACAAAATATGTTATCCAAACGCGAACGTCCTGCTCCAAAACTACATTGTTCTTCTGTTTCTTTTATCTGTACTTCAATTTTCATTCGAAAAACTCGACCGTATAGTCTACCCGCTGTAAATGTAACTCTAATTCCCCTCTAATTTGTGCATTCTTTTTTATTTCCTTTTTTATAAATTGAACTAATATTACCCATTTTCAACTCTCTTGGAATCTGCTGAGCATTCAAGCACTTATTATACATTTCTGTAAGAAATTCAATAATTACATCTGATGCATTTTTGAATAACTCCGCGGATCTACCCCCATTACCAGGTGATTTATTATTTTTCATTAGTTTTAATTCCTGTTTCACTTTTTAAACTGTAACCACGAAACGTTTTAAACCATGAAAATTGTTAGCGGTTTCCTGTAAGTAACTCTATCTAGTATTCTTTCCATTTCAATTGTCAATCTTTTGTCAATTTTTCTCTCTTATTTGTATTTAGCGTCCTTACAATTTTTCAAGCTACTCTTAATCTAGAGCTACCTAACAAACTGTCTATTTCCATAAATTTGTGTTCCCCAAACTTCTTTTTTTTATTTGAGTGACTTTTCTCCTTGAAGTAGCATATCCTCATATAAACGAGGGTACTCAACCAACGTTATATAGTACTTGTTCGGGCCCACAGCAAAGCAGAATAAATATAGTTTTATTTCATACGACTCAAGGCAGAACAGTTGATTTGTAAACGGCACAGCGCCCGACCATTGCGTCGATAGACCATGCCACCGGATGCAGCCCACGGCCACACGTAGTTGTGCAAGAACTTTTTTTCTGTCAATCCAGAACTCCTACATTAATCCTCCCTGAGCTATCAAAGGATTCGGGACTGCTGTGCTCCAGCTTTACCTTATCAATTCAGTCCACTTAAAATTCGATGATTTTTATTGTAGAATGTTGTCTGGAGATTAACTAGTCTATTGCAGACATCAATCCCTTTGTATCTTGGAACCAAGTAAACTTATGTATTTCCTTATGCTGGAAAAATGCATTTTGTACTCTTAAAGGTATTTCTAACATATTTCCATGAGAATAAATTCCGTCATTGTCATTAAAAAAAACCCTCTCCATATTTTCCTATCACTTTATCATTATTTTTAGTTCCCACGCGTCCATTAAAATCTCCCAATAGTACAATTTTTCCTATTTCCTATTTTATCCAATGTTTCTGTCATACAATCGAATACTTTTTTATTTCACTGGTTGAATAACTCGTAGGGGCGTATATCCCAATTATTACCAAAATATGTCCAAATATCTGCATTTCTAGAACAATAATTCTTTCATTTATGTATTTCCAGTCTATTATATTACTTTCCATATCTTTTTTACAGCTACGGAGACACCAGCTCTGGCTCTTTTATCCTTCTTTACTCCACTATAGAAGTGTATATAGGCTTCTATAATTAAATTTCCTTCTTTCTATTTTGTCTGACTTAACATTACTATGTCCACATTGTGAAGAGCAAGCTCTTTAAAAACCTCTTTTGTTCTTATTTCTTGAATGTTCCAACATACAATATTCAAGAACCGTTTGCTGGATTCGTCGTAAATTTTTCTTTTCCATTTCCGAGACGATTTTTTACAAGTTTATATTTTTTCTGGATAATGATATGCAGGCCCATTGTTCGAAAACCAAATCTGGAGAGCCGAGATTTGCGAAGGGGTTTACTCCCCTTCAGGCTTCACGACTTTACGAGCCCTCGCTGCCCGTGGGTTTTGTTATGGCATGAAGAGATAGGGCCGCGGCAACGGCACAGCGGCGCGCCGGAGAGGACGGTAGCACTCTGGCACCGGCCGACTGAGCGGCGGGTCCAGCAATGAGAGGTGCTGGGAGGCGCCGCTAGGGGGCAGGGCGGCAGCGGCGGTCGTGCCGCCCAGTGAGCCGGAACGGCGCGGGAAGAAAGGAGACTCGCTCCGTAGGCTCGGGAGCTTTAAAGCGGCCGGCCCGCGGGGCCGGAGATTGAACGGTCCGAGTGTGGCGAACGACTGCAGTGAGCGACGAGGTGACGAAGTGCAATTTGATATGCAGTGTTAGTAACGGCGATTCTTCAGGCTCTTCATGAAGCTTCATTAGTTGGCTTAGTAAACGTGCATGAACCCAGGTTGTTGTTCTTAGTTTCTGTGAATGATTTTGGGGTGACGCCGCGTCAAAGACTGTGTTGACGACGTTTCGAACATCTTGTCGTGGTCTTCCTCAGGGCTGGTATGGCATACCAGCCCTGAGGAAAACCACGACAAGACGGTCGAAACGTTGGCAACACAGCCTTCGACGCGGCGTCACCCCAAGATCATGCACATGATTCTGGCCGCGGAAGCCCACGAATTCATAGTTTCTTTTGCTGTATTGTACTTCCTGTAATATACAGCGTCTCTGGACCTACCACTACTAAGAGTAGATTTATTGATAGCTGTATTCGATTTCAGTTGTAGTGCCATGATAAAAATATCAGGTTTCAGACGACCAGGTCTTTCAAATATTCGTGTCCAGTCGAATCGTTGATATACACCTTAACAACTCTTCGTTGAGATACTAGATGGTACACTGAGGCTTCCGCGGCTCCAGTTCATGACTTCTTGGCTGTCCGAGTGACGGCGCGTCGTTGGCTGAGAGGCCGACGTTTCGCCTGACATAACGCAGGCTTCTTCAGGGTAGTAACTACTTCACTACCCTGTAGAAACCTGCGAAATGAAAGGCGAAACGTTATCCTTTCAGCCAACGACTCGGCGTCACCCGGACAGCCAAGAAGTCGAGGTACTAGTTTCTCTCAAGCAGCTACCTCCTCATCAGCGCATTTATTGCTATAAGCCATACCTATCTTGTTCAGTATAGCTAGTAGGGCCTGTTAGCCTCAATACTTTGACGGAGCTCTGTCATCTTCAAATGAGATCTGCAATTTTTTTCTTATCTTAAACTAAGGTTCAGTTTTACCATAAAAATCTGTTGGGTGAGCCGCAGCATTCACAGTCATCCATCTCTCTTGGACATGACGAATATGCCATCTGCAGTACTCATGTATGACCTGTTTCTCCTCCCGACTGGACCTCCCACTCTCATTTGACAGTCCGCGTCCCTGTGCATCGACATAGATGGCATCGATTAAATCATTTGTTAGAGGTAATGTGGCATGAAGTAATGCCAACATAACTTTCTCTTCTTACAAAGAATTTGTAAGATGAGAAAGTTAAAACCACCTAAAATAAGTAATTTCTTCGACAAATGTGCTTTTTATATGCAACGGAGAAATATGCACTTTATGCAACGTGATTTTTATAATACGGAAAAATCGTGCAATATGTATGGTGACGTCATGGTATACCATAAGTCACCCCGTCTGTGCACGAGCCGGAACGGTGGCGTCGAACCAGTGGGGGCAAGGCAGAGGGGAAGTGCGGCGGAGAGGCAGCAGGGGTGGCGCGGAGTGGCGGCAGTGGGGAGCGAGGGGGTCATTCGGCTTCGCAAATGGGTACAATGAGTCTGGCAACGTGAGTTGAAGACAGGACCGCAGCGCAACCTCGATCGGCGCCACCCGCTGCCGCGCCCCGCCCCGGCGCCGTTCGTGCGTCGTCCGCCCCGCCGCCGCGCACCGTGGCTAGGTGCGTACATCTTGCTTCCCGGGCGTCGCGTTATCACGACGCGCCCTTGGCTCGGTCGTCCTTGGAACCCAGCGCCTGAGCCGTTCATAGTGCGCCACGGCGAAGCAACCCTGCGCGCCCCAGCTCGAGGCAGGAATATGGAAAAGAGGCGTGCACCCATCACATTGCTTGTGTAGTTTCTGATTTTCTTTTTTGTTTGGTTTCTAAATAGTTTAACGAACAAATACACGTTTGTGATTGTTTCTGTTACTTAATGGTGACTTTCAGCCGGAGCAAGGTCCGTGATCCAATCCTTACCTAGGAGCGGTAAAAATATCGATAAATGTATGCGCGATCAATTCCCGAAAGTTCTCGGGAGCGACGTCGCAGTATATAATAAATATCTAAGGTTAATTTAAAAGTATTTGCCTTGACTCACATTACCTCGTGACCTCCTTTATTTGCTTTGCCGTGCTTTCCCTTCTTGCAAATCGGACAAATTCTAAATGCTTAATTTTGCCTTTAAGATATATTCTGACGAGAGAAAGTGTTTATGATTTTTGAAGACACCTGCCGCCCCTCCTAATTTCCAATCCACCAGCCGACGCTGATAAGGATAAGAAGCGCTTGAAACATTTGGTTGTTTGGTTACACGTACGTTCATCACAAAAAGCACCGCACCGCACCGTACCGCCGTACCCCTTTTTGCCTCCAAGCCCCTGCTCCGTAGCGAAGGCGGGCGGCGGCTTCCCAGCTCCACAGTGGCTTCCCCGCCGCTTAAATTTGGCTAATGCAAATGATAAAATGCGTAAGTAGGGTCATAGGCAAATATATGAATAAAAATTACAGCAGACAACTTAATGGAAAACTTTGGAGCCTATTTTCAGAAATTTTCCTAAGTGCTCTCAGGGTGTTCCCATTCACAACTTAAAATAAGTACACTTGAAAAATTAAAATATTCGTTGCAAATTCGAAAGATCCGAACATCATCCAGATTGATTACGGAATATCCATTTGATGAAAATCCTGTGTATGGTGTTTAGGTGCTAACACATAGAGGTGTACGGCCAGACTCGTTTTGAGAAAAATAACTTTATCGGTATCAAGGACTTGCAAAATGTGCATTCTGAGTCCAGAACGGATTAGAGGAAGTTATTTACTACATATAGGAAGCAAATTTATCAACTATTTTGATATCGAAGTCCTACAATACAAACTTTTCTGTAAAAAAAACATATTTTTTGCCGCAGCATTACAACACAATATCTATACTACATAAATATTGTGTAAGAAAGTAAAATATACAATTTCTGTATCATGAATCCACCTGTATTTTCTGTGAAAAATCGGAAATTTTTTTTGCAGGTACAGCTAATTATCTTTATACTACGAAAAGTATGAGAGAAAGAAGGTCGGAAAAATATTCTCTATGTACTCACGATTGTTAACGAAAATTGTTGGTAATCGATAATTAACGGTAATTTTTCTTCTAAATAGTAAAATCTGGCAACAGGACAGAAAGTTTCTATTACATTATTCTCTCTTCGATTTAAGTACAGAACCATTACAGTCTCACCACTATCACAGGCATGCATTATATGTATTGACTGAAGTTTATTATTTTGGTGCCGAGTTTATTGTGGACATAACCTATGCGTGACGGCAGTTGACAACCAATGTACGATGTGTGCCCCATGGCCAGCAGTTGGCGTAGCCCTCATGCAAACAATGCGCGCATCTCATCATCTCCTGGCGAGGCTCAATATTGGCAGAGCATTCTGCGCAGTTGAATTTATTGCAGAGACTGCGTCATCCTCTCCTACTGCGTCCATGCCGAGGCCGTAGTTTGCACCCGTTCTTGTCCACAGTTCTTCAGTTTGCATGTCATCAGTTCGGAGAATCTCATCACATCCACTGCCTACCAGAAACAGCCAGAGCTTACAAGTAATATAATCATCCAAAAATGATACATCTTACAACTAAAATACTTTGAATATCCTTTTTTTCTTGAGTTCACCCTTTTGCAAAAATTTTCAAACTCGATCGATTATGGTGTGTTTAAGAGTTGGATCGAAAATGTGTGAATTGCGTTGATGAAACAATACTTTTATGAGATTTGCCTTTATTACTGAAAGTTGTGTAGAAGATTTTTTTACGACAAAAAATAACATTTTGAGGATGTTAGCCAATGTACTTTCTACATCTATTACCACTACCCCTACCACTACCACTGCTATGAATATGTGTGTCAAAAACCAATGATACGTAACAGTATAATAAGAGTGACTGATGAGAATTATAAATTTACAGAACATTTCAAAATGTTAATTTTCATATCAATTCAACAAAATATTTATTATTATTAGAGTTATTTTTATTATTTGAGCATAATGATATTTATTTATTGTATTTTCCTGTTTCCTAACTTTGATCAATCAAATTCAGAAAAAGTGTGCTACTTCTGTTTGTACCGGAGCGGGCATAAAGAATCCCAGATCGATAATGGAATGGCTTTTGGCAAAACATATACCTATAGTTTACGCACTAGTGTATTAACAGACAAACAAGCGGACAAACGAACGGAAGTTTTGAGAAAAACACATTAACTTTTCGTATTAGAGAACCCCAAAACGCGCACTTCCGTTGAAATCTCGAAATCGATTGTAGCAGTATTCTGAAAAAATGAATAGGAACGATGAGACAGGTCTCGTACAGGAAACCTCGAAACGTTTACTTTTAATTTTTAAATTATTTCTCTTCTGCAAATTTACAGTTTGTTCATTTCTTAACATTAAGCAAATGTATAGCAAAATAAGGCTATAACAAAAATATTAGAAATAAATCACTACTCTGACACTTTTTATAGGTTTCATGAGTAAAATGATTTATCGTCTCAGTCTACATAGGTGTTGACTTACCTAGTAGGCTAATTGGAAGGTAATTCGCGTTCTCGCACGATCTCTTCTGATATATTTGGCTTCTCTAGGTGGAAAGCTCATCGTTATGATTGTTCGAAGGAGGTTGGCTTCAGATTGAAGTTCATCTTTGATTTCTTTTTCGTGCACTTATCGGTGGATATAACGAAGTACTACACGTAATGCTCTGTGTGCTATTCCGATTCTTTTTCATCCAGTACTTTAATTGTGTTTCTTATTGCTTCAATTCTGTGTACGGTATTATTTTTGCTTTGTCACGTCACATGTAGGTGAATTCCTTCACACTGTCGTTTTAGTTTAGAAATTTATTTAAATTCAGTAATATTCGCAATATTTGGCACAAATATTGAATATATACTATTTGTCTCCGATTCTTGATCTTGAAGCCATTTCATTATCGATTTGGCCCGTCCCGTGAATTTTTGTGGCTCTGAAATTTGAAACTAGTTCTTTAAATATTGTGAATGATTTACTTGATGCAATTTTTTCTTCAGAAGAAATTAGTTCACAATTAGTTCTTTATAAAATATCCTGGAAACTTTTCTGAAAATATAAGTTGTTTCCTCGCAATCTTGATTAAAATATGAGCAATATTTAAAAATATTAAAAACAATATTTTGTCAAAACTGCATTTTTTGTTCTTTAAACGCTCTGTATAAGTAGTTCTAAATTCACTAAATAATAAGACATAAACTAAATTTTGATGTATCATGTGTTTTTAAAAAAAAAAGATTTCAACAAATGTAATATTTTGTAAAACTTCCGCGTCGTTAATGTTTACATTACGGGCGTTTTTAATACATAGTTGCATTTGTGAATCATTTCAAGTAATTTTAAATATAGTTGCTTTAAATTTCAAAAACTAGCTAACTCACCTACCCCACAAATTGCCACCTTCACAGCAACACGCATGAACCGTAAGCGGGTTATCAGATTTTGCTCGTGAAGCGAGCTTTAAAAATCTAGGGAGCAGGATCTTCAGGGTGCGAGAAAGGTTTGAACCCTTGCCACAATAAAATTACAGATTGCTCACAAACGAGCGTATAATTTACCATAAACTTTTAGTGGCATAAGTTAATGACAAAATCCAAGAATATAGAATCACAATTTTTCAAAGAATAATCAAAACACAAATAGAAACCTTTACAACACATACTCATGTGAATGAACACATATAATTTATTTCAAAATTGATACTCTGAAATAATTACCCTAAACTGCACTGGGAATTCCCTTGGAAAATTCATTATATCTAAAATTTGTGTTATTCTAATTACATTGCACATGAAAACAAAAATTCAATTTACAGTCTTCTGCTTCAAAATATTACATGTAAAGAACAGAATGTGTGCAAGTGCACTACTCTCATTTACAATTCTAAAAACAAAGAATTATGATTAATTATTTTTAGGTTATAGAGATATGTAAAACAAATTTGTAGTAAAACTTACCTGTATAATTATTTGCTTTTTAACATTTATTTCAAATTGTTATTGTATATCTAAATATTCAGCCTTTGATACGAAATGTCGATACGAAATACGAAAATTCGATCTTGTTCAAAATGAAGATATCGAATAGCATTCCCGGGGATTATTCTTGAAACTGTTGCGCCATGCGATTCTCGCATAATCGCTAGATGCTGTCTCTGTCTGATATGCGTAGAAAGAAAGAGACAGCGGATGGCGATAACACGAGAATCGCAAGACCAATTTTCATGTTCTGCTCTTTATCTTTCTAATGAAGAAGGAAAGGACAGTTTCTGATGAAATAGAAAAAGCTTTAAATTTTAAGTTGAAAAATCTATTTATTTTGTAAAAATTGAAAATGTATTGAAATTGGAAAAAAACGGAGATAATTTTTCAAAAACCGGAGACCGGAGATGAAGCTCAAAAACCGGAGTCCCCGTCTAAAACCGGAGAGGTGGAACCCTAGCAATTGACTCTTTGACGTTAGGAACATACCTACAACAATGAGTCTTGTGCTACTAACAACAATAGTTTATACAACAGCTATAAAGCTCAAATTGACTCTACGTTTTAGTTAGAAAACTTTGTATGGAAAAAGGCTGTTTTTAGGTTTTTTCGGCAATTATTCGAATTTTTCTTGACGTAAAACCATCCTTGAACTTCAACGAACATTTTAAAAAAGAATTGCCCAAATTTCCAGGTGTTGAGTTATGCGCTTACCAACACATTTTGCGATTCATTTTATATTATAGATGTATGAAAATATTATGAAAAGAACTTTATAATATGTAAACGTGGGAATATTTACCAAATAATTATCTGCTTGAAAAAACAAAATATAAAAAATATCCAGAAGAAGCTCGTTTTCTTTAATTAGATGAAAATATTACGTCCAAGCAGACCATGAAGACCTAAAAACTCAGAACGTTCAAGCACAATTTATCCACTCACTTATTTGTCTGTGAAATTTAACAATATCTTGTATGAATGTATATTTATAATTTTACTACAATGTCAGTTTATCTATACTTTCGGTTCATTAGAAGATGATTTTTATAATACTCCTTGTTGAGAAAAAAGATTGATTTACCAAATATGGAATTATGACATGTTCCAGCAGAAAAAAATGCAAATCAGATATAAGATATTGCTACAAAAAATATGGAGTGCGATAGGACGAAGAGATTTACAGTTTTTTCGCACTCATTCACTTTTTTCTTTAACTCTCGCTTTATTCCCTAGTACCAAGAAACGTTCATCGCCCTTCCTCGTCTCTCCCACTGAATCTTCATACGATTGCTTTAAGAATTACTTTACCACATAGTTGCTCTTAGACATGATTTGCTTAGAGACTTACACGTATTCCCGTCAAGGTAATTCCAAATCGAACAAATGTCTTCAAGACTGCTAGCTTCCAGACCATAGATCCTCAAAACATTTGTAAAATGTTCCAGTATTCCACATATCTTTCAAATGCTCCCGTGAAATTCACATGCACCAGTGATAGACTAAATGAATTTGATGAAAGTACAGGATAAACACACAAAATGCGTGACTAAATATGATCACCTAGATGTATGTGTAATTATATTAGCATGGTGAATGGAGAACTTCTTAGCATCTTACACAAAATACTAAATAATAAATTGCTACTAGTCATAACTCGCTTGCTACAAGTAGCACGTATAAAATCCTAAGCACGCCTACACATCTTGGTAAACGAAAGAGGTAGACATCTGAAATGAAAAAACGCAAAAAATGACAAAAAATTAACTGATGTAGTACGTAAAAATTTCCATTCACTAATTTTAAACATTTAGTGAGGCATATATGCGCAAGTTAAAACTTATATTGTAATGTAATATTAATGTAATAAAAATGTACAACTTAAAACGAAACAAGAACAACTATCGATTTTTTCACATTTTGCTCCCATTTAATTCAATGAGATAACCAATGCCAAACAGTGGTCAAACGATGGTGGCATTCGCCCTGAACATTCCTAAATGCGTACCTCGACATACACACTTGACAACACCATACGGCTTCTTGAACACATCAACGCTGAAGCGCCCCTGTCGTCCCGACCGAAGGAGACAGCGCACCCCCAAGGTCCCTGCCGAGAAACAATAAACGCCGATACAGCCGTGCTGCCAGATTCCCTACAGGATATGAGATTGTGTCGACGTGGGGACAACCTTGGCCCGTCATTTACCAAACTGAAATACACAATAAAGCCACGAAAACAAATTAAATGGTTCACTTTCAGTCTTTCATTGTAAATACGAAGGAACAAAAAGAAAAACAAATAAAAATGCTTAAAGAATATGCGTTTGTAGGCTTCGCGGCCGGAGCAATACATCTTCCTTGGCTATCAGCGGATGAGCTGCGTCTCGTCATCTTGCTGACGTTTCGCCATTCTTCCCAAGTAGGCCTTCTTCAGAGCTTACTGACCAAGAATAGGCTCGTGTTTCGCACTTTTAACATTCAATGAATGACAAAAAATAATAGCATCTAATGAACATGTCACTGGTACTGTAGTAAAAGATATCAATTAGGTGTTTACTCCAGCGGGGGAAAAGCACTTCTCTGTTAAGGAATACATTATTGATCAACGGATCTGAAGAACTCAGGCTTTGCGTATGTCAACCTCATTAACTTCTGCAGCCACCTTGTAGGTTGCTAACAGCTTGCTAAAATTAAAAGTAACGAATATTTTTTTATGAATAGTGAACTAGAAAAAAGATTTTAATCTTTACTACATGGGATAATTACTTTCTTCAGCCAAGCGCATTTTACATTTCCGGAATTTATTATAAAATGGTATTTGTAAACTAGATCATGAGAAAATACCGAAACTTCTTCAGATAAAAAAATTGTTTTAAGGGAAACGAAGGTGTAATACGTGGTCGCATTTTTCGATTTCAATCGAATACACAAGAAAGAATCATAATAATTCAAAAGCTAGACTTAAAAATTGCATCACTCAGAAAAAACACTGAGGAAAAATAATTTCTTTTTAAAATACATAAATAGTATACACTTAGAGAAACGATTACAGTAATCTCATGTTGGCTTTGAATTTGAGCATTTCCTTAATGAAAACACCAAAGATGTTCCAGAAAGTTGTCATTAAACCAAAAAATGGTTATACGAATCTAAAAAATTAACTCCCTGGAAAATTTATATTTTTTGTAAACATTATCTTACTTAAAACACTTGAAGCTTTATCACATAATGCAGATCAAATTTTACAAAATTACTTCACTAGGAGGAAACTATTTTCACAAGTGTCTCTGTTAAAATGTAGTTTTTTAGAATAAAGAAAAATGCCTACGAAGTAATTACATTACAAGAATCCTAAGGACAACTAACGACGTTTTCACATCGATCTCTGATTCTTTATTTTCACAGGCCGGACGCCAGCGAGGACGACGTTTCAGCAAGCCTGATGTACAAACGCGAGTTCCCCAGTGAACCCTCGCCCCTGCCGGACGGGCTGGCGGCCGTCTCGAAGCGAAAGCGTGCGCGCGGTGGTAGCTACGGAGCGGGTCGGTAGTCCGAGACTATCCATCCCCGGCAATACCATCACTGACGCACGTCTTTTCTGGGGATGCGTTGATCCCAAAGGGCAAGACTCTCGAGTTCGTACTCTGGACCACGACCCAGCGGTGTGAAGTAAAAAAAGCTAATAAGGCGTCGAAAACAAACATACGAAGGAAGTAACTGAATTAGGGCAGCTGGGTATAACGCATCTTCGCGCTCCTCGAAAAAAGAAAACAGAAACAAATTTTGAGAATAACGTTCCTGACAATCCAGCCATTTCAAGGTTGTGCAGATTCATTCTGTCACAGATGTTGCGAAAAATAAAATGGAAACTCTTAAAAACGTCAATCACAAAAATACATAATCTTCAATATTTGAAACTTAGACGTTTTAATGAGAATGCGGATTTCTACCACTTGAATTCAATGTTTTGCCAACTCTATCCTTTCAAAAGTTAAAAAAAATCCAGGCCCAGCTTGCTATCCATTACGCCGTGAGGGTCGTTGATAAGTCAGCGGTTACGTTCCTTCCAATATTTGGCAGTTTTACCCCAAAGCATGGAAAATTGTAAGGTAGCGTACTAACATTACGCGAAAACTACAATTAAAAAGTTATGAATGATATGGCTTTAAAGCGGCTAATGTAGAGGATATGATCATTTTCCACTCCATAAATTTGTAGTAAGAAATAATTTGTAGCTTACATATTTGACGTGTAGGACTTATTAGAAATGTACCGTTTTGGCCCAATTTTCTATTTTAAGACATTTTAGAGAAGCTCGGTCTTTAATCCCTATTCTGTTGATTATTTCTTCGCTTGCGAATAAAAAAAGCAGAAAAGTTAGCAGCAATTTTAAATAAAAATGTATCTTGGGATCTTCATGAGAAACACCTTAAAAAATTTTGAAGTGGTCTGTTTCAAAATGTCGATAGAGCCACGAGTCGGCCAGATCCGATAATTGAGAAAAATACCATGTACGTTTAGTGCTATGTAGTTTTTTAAGATACAAGGCGGACGGACTCATAGATTTAAAAAACTACTCTTTTTTCGGTATCGAAGGGATTCCCAAATTGCTTACTCTACACGTCTCTACATTCGAATTTTGCAACTGCGCATTAGTACATACCTTTTTTCGAAACTTTTCCATAAAAAGCTTGCTTAAAAAAACGGCTACGGACGGCGCGTTATCTTCAAATTATCTCCAATTAGCCACCCCAAAATATTTCAGAATTTCCATTTTATTCATTTCTTATTTAATCCCTGAGTATATTTTAAAGTAAATTTTATTTTATTTGTAAACAATAAAATGCCAGGCTTTCCCCGTGCCACATTACCTTAATTACAGCTGCTAAATTCTCAATACTTATCTGACTTTCTGTTCACAGGCTGTGCCAAAATGGCTGGGAGTACGACAAAACAGGCGTATACGGTTAACGGCACCACCCAAGAAAACTGGGTCGCCAACGACAGCATCTACGTCTCCAATGTTTTCCTTTAGCAGCGGCAGGATGTCCTGGATCTTTTGTTTTCGGGCAACTCGGAGATTCGTAAGTATTCTAAAAGCGTGATAGTGACGTTGAACTACTGAAACGCAATTCAATTATAGTTCCACTTATATGGCCAGCACTTTCGCGAGTCCCCGCAAACGTTCGTTTGTAATAAAATAAGTCTTTTTATCAGTGACGACAACCGAAATTAAAACTAACTGCAAAGAAACGTTCGGGATACTCGCCTTCTTTTGTTACAGTCATAACAACCCTCAATATCCTATGGTAATTATCTATCTCTATATTAGGTTCAAAAAATAAAAATCTATGACCCCTCCCATTAACCCCCGGCAAAAAATGAATGAGTTGTCATATTAAAATAAACAGAATAAATATTTTTTATATTTATAATTTGTTAAATGCACACTTCTGAAAAATTCTTGTTTAATTTGTCGAGCTCAGAAATTTCACTTATTAAGTTAAAACTAAAATTCTTATTATTATCCATCAAACCTGTATTTGTTTCTGAGAAACATTGTTGAGGTATCTCGGTGCCATGAACCTTACGTTACTGCCAGCAGATGTCTCAAAATTATTGTATTCGGTTATATCCAGGTTACGCCCCGTAGACAAGTAGAAGGACGTAAAACAACTTATGTGAAATATTAGAAAAAAAATACCAACTATCTAGAAGTTCTACACACAGTGCACTCATGCAGATTAGTTAAGAGATATATTGTGTTAAAACGAGCCTCAAGGATTTATAAAAGCAGATATAAAACTGTATGGGAATAAGTGATCGGCAGAATAATTTGAAAATAATCATTATTTCCACCCACTGCCCACCAAAAGTAGGCAGCCAATATTTACTGTGGATACGTAATAATTCTTATATTTTAATGAATGTTAATGTATTTTTAAATTTGTTTCATTATATTAATTTAAAAAATGTAAAATATGTGTATTCAAAAACGCCAAGAAGCCAATAAAATATGTTTCACCTAAAAAAGAGGGTTGGTTGCACTCACCGACCAATTGCGTGTGGCTCTCTGCTTATTGAGACAACCCGTCGGCAGAAGAGAAAGATCGGCGCTTGCCTTTGGATGTATCGTCAGGAGAGTGGTGGCACGCAAGACCACCACGAGCAGTTGGTTCTTAATAAGATTCATTCTGTTTGAGGCAGGCTTGGTCTAAATAGACAAAGGCGTTGGATAGAATTAATCTAAACTCTCGAGAGGCGCTGCTGTCGCGGATCTTGGAAGCGGCCATTGTATGCGAAACGTGCGTACCTCGTAGACATCATGCAACTGTTATTTCGAGCGTCGTTAGTTGTTAGTATTAACGATATGTATTTTCCGCGCATATAATTTAACTGTATGAAAATATACGTGATATACTACCCCAGTTAAGAGTTGTTCCGGGATATATTAGGTGCCCACCGAAGAAATTCCATTTTCCCAAAAAATTGATAATCAATTGCAAAATTTCGCACAGTTTGACTCTTCAGAAAGAAATATTTACGAGAGGCACACTGTGTTGTTCACTTAACTAGTAATTAATTTTGTTTTTGGCTATACTCACGTCAAACACAAACGGTAATGATGAAAACGAGCGCAATTGTATAGTCAGATTTGAAACCACCGCGCGCAAATCATCCACCACAATAGGCTGGCCACGGCCCATTCAATTTCTTGTGTCCTGAAACTATTCGTCCACGGAACTGTAGCCTTCGAATTTGTCTTAATACAATGCATCTCAACTTATAACTGGATCACAACTGCAATACTTCGGAATGCTGAAAATCGTGACCGATCGTTTGTTTTGTAGCGTTGATGTTGTAAACGTCTCCCTATACACATCCTTATGGAGTTCCAAATGTGGTCTTGTTTGTGTCCAACCTGATCTTAAAAATAGTTTCTATCCCAAAACGAAAAATGCGAAAAGTATCGCATATTATTCGGTTGGAAAAAGAACGCTGCAAAATGGGAATAGAATTAGTTTCACAGGCATGTAAAAGTGCTGACCACAAAACCTGATGCAGAAACCGCAGTACCACATTATTGGGTAGCCCCACATTACTTAATGATATATTTAGCTTTCTTTATCACTATTATTTGCCATTAAGCTTGAACTAAAAGAACATTATTAAAAAATACGCAAAACTAGAGAACACTCCCCGCGTTAAAACATTTAAAAAACGTCTCCAAAAATGAAAGGCCTCAAAGATA
Source organism: Gryllus bimaculatus (assembly GCA_017312745.1). Classification (NCBI taxonomy): domain Eukaryota; kingdom Metazoa; phylum Arthropoda; class Insecta; order Orthoptera; family Gryllidae; genus Gryllus; species Gryllus bimaculatus. Next base: position 22,241 of record BOPP01000511.1, on the reverse strand, counting down.
TGTTAACGCAATTCTTAAACTTATTAAATATTGGTTTCTTAACAAACTTTTATTTAATTATTTCGTTGACCGTAAGAGAATAAATGTTTAAGATTTTTAAAAGTGATAAACACAAATATAATGATAAATGGATGACCAAAAAATAAATGAATCACCAAAGATAATTATTAATTCCGTGCTATTTGTTTCCGAGAAAACGAGGTCACAGACGTTCACCATCATGGCGAACCGTCACAATTTCTCAGCTCAGTGTGTCGTCTCCCACCTACCCTAGAGCTCGACTGCGTTTACCGCCGCGTATGTTGTTTTAATAACTGAAAGTCTGCCCTTTGTTGCGTCGCCAAATCGGACCGCGGCCCCGGTGTTCTTTCGTTTGGACCCGCTCCTGGCTGCTGCTTGGTGTTGGCGCGGGCTGGCGGTGGCTCACCGCCGGCATCTACCCGCTCTTCGTCATCATGGCCGTGGTGGCAGCGTGCCCTCCTCCGCTGACCTATCCATCGCCCGGCCACTGTCGGTGAAACGTGAGAACACCTATCCAGCTAGTCTACTAGCTGCACGTTTGCTCGGATAAATACACTTCGCTCCGCATGTCCACAGAGACACTGTCTCAGGAGGCAAATCTGAAAAATCTCATTTGCAGAACCAACGGTTCGATTTGAATGAAGTTTTTTTCTTCAAGAGACAAGTGTTTTACTTTTTATCTATTGACTGAATGGTGAACGATCCCTATTACTGTTCGATTGAATGGACGATCGCATAAAAATGGCCGAAAACTTGACGGTTTCCCAATAGTCAAAGCCAAGCCTCCCTTTTTATATATCTTATATAATTATCGCCACTAAGTTGTTATAAGTACATAGATTTACTGTGCATCCCTTCAATAGGTA
>BOPP01000510.1:102604-122550 GCA_017312745.1 Gryllus bimaculatus | reverse complement strand
TATATATATAAAATAAGATGCATGGTATTACCCATTATGGTCGCCATTGAAAATACAAAAAAAAATCCCCTTTAGTAATGACTCCATAGTAATTGCCAGCTTTGTTACATAAAACAGTGCGTTAAAAACATCAGAAAGGTTTAGAGACATTTGTGAAAAGCAATGAACAATTGGATAAACAGGCAATTAACATCACTTCTCAGAATTTTTCAATGCAGTTCAATCTGTTATTGTTGCCGCTGTGCAAATAAGCTTTGAATATTAAATTTGGAAAGATTATTCTCCACACTCCGTAATTTCAAGTCACTTCACAAACTTGTGATGTGGACATTAAATTATGGAAGCACACTCCAATTTTGAACGGACTTGCAAAAAAAAAAAACAAACTTGTAACACTTGAATATTTCTTATTTTCATTGAGAACCCAAACTGATACTCAAAGTTTATTTATCATGGTAACTAGATTTTTGATTCTAAGTTTAAACCTCAATCATATGTCAGAAATACCTCCCATATATTTAATAAATGATTAACATTGTCCCCTTAATTGTATAATTATAAATAATTTGCTTTTATCTAATAAAACTCATTTGACACGATTGATATGTTTATCAGAAATGCGCTCGTATGTGTTTACATCGTTCTGTAATATGACAGTTCTCAAACATTCTAACTAGTAAACAATTTCACACTTCTGGCGTTAAGTTGCTGGACGAAAATGCAAGGGTGAGGAGCGCTCCGTATCGCACGAATCATCGCCAAACTAAAATCCTCCAGGATGAAATCACGAAAATGCTAAGGGATGGTATCATCGAGCCTTCAGATTCTTATTTCACATCCCTCATGATTTTGGTGGAAGCACCCGGAAAAACACCCAGGCCATGCATTGACTACCGGAAGTTAAACCACGTTATTCGAACTGAATATTTACCGCTTCCGAGTTTAGCCGAGCGAATTGAAACAGTTGCGAGGGCCAAAAACTTAACCCCAACTGACTTATGTAAAGTATTTTGGCAGATCCAAATGAGCGAGAGCTCAACGGTATGCCACCTTTACGATAAACTTCGGGCCTTATAAACCACTCAGGGTGCCTATCAGCATAAAAAATGCACCACACGTTTGCAGTAAGCTTATGAAGGCATTACTGAAAGAATGGGCGGTGTTCACCGTCCCATATGTGGACGACATTGCAATATTTAGCGACAACTGGGATGATCGCTGCAAACATCTCAGAATCATATTCCAAAAGTTACGTGAGGCCAGATAGGCAGTGGTCTGATGAGACCAAATGAAGCCAAAGTTCAAGTGATAAAAGAATATCCACGGCCTACGACAAAAAAGGAAATCAGAAAATTTATAGGTCTGATATCATATTATAAACGGTTCATCAGAAATTTCTCGGAAAAATCAGCTGCGCTCACTGATCTATTGAGGGGAACACACAGGCAAGGCAAAATCCGGTGGTCGGAAGAGTGTGAGAACTCGTTTATACAGCTTCGCGACGCACTGTGTCAGGGGGCAGTCACACATGCACCTGATTTTAGTAAGCCATTTTTACTGTAATGCGATGTGGAACTTAGGGGAGCAGCCGTTGTATTATCAAAATTAGATCAGGAGGGGAATGAAAATCCGATTCTCTTTCTCAGTAAAAAATTCTCAGACGGCGAATTAAAATGGAGCACGACGGAGAAAGAGTGTGCTGCCTTAATTTGGGGTTTAGGGAAGTAGCGTTACTATTTAGAGGGAAATGTTCTGTTAAAGATAGAAACGGATCATAACACGTTAGTCGTATTACAACTGAATGCCGGGAATACACCCAGATTGCTTAGGTGGTCTCTGGCGATTCAGCATTACAACATTGTCATAAGTCATAGGGAAGGGATATTGAACATAAATGCTGACATTCTCAGTAGGGTGTTTGAAAATGAGCGCCAGTGTCCGAAGTTGCAGAGGGACACACTGCATCCGGCAATGCCTATATGTGTGCGCCGAGAACAGTACAAGATGAATGAAGTGATGTCGGTTGTGTAGTGTCAAGATTTGGTAAACTTTTTCCAAGAAGCCTTAGAAAGAATATCTTCCAGCAAATATCATGATTATATTCATTTATATTCATTCTGGCAAGAAGAAAACTTTGTACTACCCTTCAAGAGAGATGTAAAAATTAGTTCATTGTTTCATTTTGATTGTTTCACTACAAATGGTTTTCTAAATGTAAAACAGGCTCAAAGTTAGTTAATTGTTTTTTGTTGTTTTTGTGCATTTATCACTGTATATGGTTTTGTAATTCTGCGTGTCAGTTTGTGTGTAAATAACTGTATCTGATTTTGAATGTTTATTGATGTCATGTTTGTGGCTATATTAGTGATATTGTATGTGCCATTTTGGTGATGGGTGTATGGTACAAAATTAATTTAATTCAAGAATTTCGTTGTAAATGAAAAAGGAACATAGTATGGTTATTTGAGGTTCTCACACCGCTTGAAAAATCGTAAACATGCATAGGAGGGACCGACCGTACGGCAAGAACTTTAATATTACAAGTACAATGTACAATGTGGGTGTCAAAATATGTCAATGGGCTAGGTTAGTAGGGCTTTCTCTGTTTGTTTTATTTACTTGTGTATTAGCCAGGTTAGGCGCAGTTGTATATAATGCGAGATGATCGGCCTAGGATTGTCACACTTGAATTTTCCTTCTGCGTTGTTTGCAACTTCGAGGAAAAATCCAGGGGGGGGTATAGAGGAGTTTTTGGCGTCATATCAGTCGCCTTGTACAAACGTGATAAAATATTAGCTACGTGCATTTCATGCACATGAAATGCACGAGCAAGTAGTTAGTGACAGCGGGCAGCGCTGGCAGGAAGTGGTACCGGGTAGTGATAGGAGTAGAGGTAAGGGTGAGTTACTATTTTGTTGGCAATGCAGAAAAATCGTACTTGCAATTCATTTACCGATGCAAATACGTTTTCTATAACTCGGAAACCAAAATGCCAATTTTTTCAAATATTGCTAATCTCGCGCTTTTTAAAATTTATTTTTATTTCTTTATTTTAATCTTTTACTCATCTTCCAACTATTTGTAGTTAAAATAACGGTAAGGGATTCTGGAACTCAAGCAGTTAATTTTCTCTCCCATACGTCACCCATACAGTTTTTACTTTTTTTTGACAAAATAAATCTAGGGATATGGAGAAATAGTCTAGGGAAATAATGAAGGAAAAATGCTGATTTTTTTAAAAATACTCCTTTTCATAAAAAAAATATGTAATAAAATTTAAAGTAAAAAATATTTTGTGAAAATAGTAAAATATTTAATATAGAACGAAATATGTAAAAATATGTAACGAAAAAATTGAATATTGTATTAGGATGGCGACGATTTTCCAAGACTACAAATTTCAGAACGCTAGTAAAAAGACAAAAAATTATGTAATTACATAAAAATACGGTTTCGAGTCATGACTAGGGAGCAGATTTTGATAACCGAGTACATCGCCGAAAATCATCTATAAAATGCTCTTAAAATGCCCTGAAAACAAAGAAAAATGACATAAAACAATTTGATCAAAACCGCTTCAGATGAACAACTCAAGCTGTTACTGATGTCATCGAGGCTTCTCCCTTTCGTTCAAGTGAACTCAGCTTCCAAAGTTTTATTTTGGACTGTTGTTTAAAAGACAATCCCTGCCTTTATAAATCGGCCGAACTGACAATGGCGCCGATAGGCGCCACATGAACTTTGGATTACATAGTTCTCACAACTGTTGACATTACAATGTAGGAACGAAAAAACCAAAGAGGCTTCTCAGGAATACTGTGGTGAACATTCGTTGCATCTCGTAAATATTATTTGAAGTACCATTAAAATATTTAAATCGACGAAACCAACAAAAAACAATAAAATTGATGAAAAAAGGTAAAAAATGACTTATTGTCGAAATCGACGAACGCAAGAAATAAGACAATAACTGGATAATTTCGTTTTGTCTTAACATAAAATAAATTTCTGTACTAAACGGCATTGCGTGATTGATAAGCAAGAACTGAAAGGTAATTGTGATTTTCAAGAAGATGATCCTGGCTGGCACATATAAGTCATAATTTCCTTTTAGTTATTTGTAATTTCTTGAGAGGCAAAAAATGCTTACATACGTTACTGAAATTGTTGTAGTAATTTTGACTGTTTAAAAAATAAGATATTTGCTCAATCGCAGAAAAATAATTTATCCCAATCAAATGTGATGATAATAGTAATCTTATTTTATGCGAAAGCAAACATGTCTGCAGGCGCTTTGAACAAAAGCAAACGTCCAAATTTTCCTAGCAAAATCAAACATGTCCAACTTTTAACTTGAAATATCGTCATAATAATAAATAACTTATTTGATAGCAGTATACGTAATTATTGTAACAACTCTGGTAAGCAGTACCGCATATTATATTGTTTGAAAAGGCGATAATTTGTCAAGAATCAGTTTTTAGCAGTTTCTGAAAAATCTGATTTGATGTTGTTATTTGCTTCAACGCTTCTCAAGTGATAGCTCATCCCTTACTTTATAAAATAATAGTGCAGTCAATGGGAAGCCAAAAGGGAGTCTACCTTGCAAACGTAGATTTTATTGTTATTTTGTTTATATTGTTTTTAGTAAGAAAACCCTAGGTTTTCCACGTCGAAATACCTCGGGACAAGTTTTGGTAGTCAAAAAACCAAACAAAATTTGACCATTATTTGTTTTTTTCGTAATAACTTTTTAATGGTAGATCTTAGTGCAAAAAGAGTTACGTACAATTTTTGAAGGTTATAAAGTTCTCTACAAATTTTCTTGATAAATTATTTCTCTCAGGCAAATAGTAACAGAGCTACAAAATTTTAAAATTTTACCAAATTTTCCTTTTTTTATGAAGTTGCCCAAACTTGCTAATGTTCTCTAATGTATTTTTAAATTCCTAAGATCATTATAAATAAAAAGCGATGAAATACTAATGTTTTAACACTTACTGATATGTAACTCGTGTTTGCAAATTCTGGTAAAAGAGATTGTAGGCCTAAACGTTCTAGCAACTAGCACAATTTACTTACATTAAAATCATTTCAATAGAATAAAATTACGTTCGTTTATTTTTTCTTCTTCTATATTATTATTATTATTATTATTATTTATTATTATTTATTATTATTATCATCTTACATTATCACAATATCTACTGGTCGGTATGTCAACACCACACATTATGATGACAGGTGTGTGGTTGCTTACTAAGGTTCAGATGGCTTCTGACAATACGGCATGATTTCAAAATTACTGTCTTTTGCATATTATATACATTCCTGGTATCCAAGTGAAGACACTCCAGTGCCCGAAGTGTCATTTTCGGGATCACTCCCGTAGCTGATATTATTATAGGTGTGACAGTTGTCACTTACTGAAGTTCACTGAGATGCGACTTCATGGCGATCGTATACCTTCTGATCTTCTCTTGATATTTTCCCGATATGTGTGGGTATTGGGTATTGATATATCATAAGGAAAACTGCTGATGGTTTCTATCAATGTACGTTATATCGGGTCTATTCCACGACATGTTGTCAGTGATATGGAGCGATCCCAGTAGAGTGTGTGCTCACTACTTTCAAGCACATTTGAGGCACATATTTATAATACGGCACGGAAGTGGCGAGTAAGCCGTTCTCATGCCAATGATTGGTGACCTGCTTCGCCACTTCATCATGCCTCTTTTTATAACCCACCTGTGCGTGCTGCTACATCCACTTGTCACGTGTTGGATAGTTTCGCATGCAGCCTCACATCTTCTACACAGTCGGAATGAATGGAGAATCTCTCAGAATGTGTTTTCTGTAGTTCAATGTAGGTACCACTTGTGTCCTGGATAGATATCATGAGGCTTCAGTCTCGAAAGCGATCCCCGTGCTGGAGCCATGCGTGCGGACGCAGAGATGTCGACTTCTGGTTTACTCAGCTCGTGAGGGTACTTTCCATGCATGCCTTCGCTTTCCATAAGGATATCTTCTCTTCGTTTCAATGATGGTTGAAAGCGGAACAGCTTTTTCAAGTTCAGAGGGCTATAGTTATTATCAACTGCGCTCACTGCTTGCTGAACTCTCCCACAATGTTTCCAAGAAGTATCTTTCTGAGTGAAGCAATTTGAGAGCTGTGTAGATTTTATGAATTACAACACCTCGCCCTCCTTGCGACCTTGGAAGGGTAAAGCTCAGTACTGAATGGGATGATGTTTTCGGTGTTGAGTCATAGCGGTTCGAGATTTCCTCTGAGGTTGTGAGGTCGGTATTGCTCCATTTATAACGCCAAAGGATTATGTGAGCACTGTAATAACAATGAATTGATGCCTGCTCAAGTTTCTAGCAGAGAGTTGAGTATTTAAGAGCTCATGCAATCGTTACAAACTTCATTGTTAGTATGTTCTTAGTAACAGTGTGGTTTGATTCGGAGTGACTCTTGGAAACCCAAGTATTTGGTTCATTATCAGTTTTCAAATTTATAACTTGCATATGAACCCCGAATGATATTCAACTTTTTGCACTTATCCAAACCGAATTTCATCTTGATGTCGTCAGTGAACTTCTCCGTCACGTTATTAGTTGCCGCATTGACTCTCAGTGTCTGCATAGAGCTTCAGGTCATCCATGTTAAAGAAGATGTGAGACCCGGAGAAGAGTTGAGTTCCCCTTTTAAGAGCGATTCATAATTAGCTGAATTAAGTAGAGTAGACAGGGATTCAAGGCCTAAGCAGAACAATTAAGGGCTTAAAGAGTCACCCTGGAAAATCCTCGCGGATGTGTATAGTATCTGTGTGACGAATTTTTTCCATTAGAGGATACAGTTTTGTATCCATCGACTCATCGCGGTTTTCAGGAAGTTTTGGATAAACGGGTGGACCTTGTATACATCAAACATTGAAGAGCCAGAATGGGGCACGGTGTCGATACTATAGCGTAATCTATGTAGCATGCGTACAAGTTTTCTGTTTTTGCAAGCACTTGCCCATAATTACAGAGTCTATGAATTGCTCCTTGCATCCTGAGATCCAGGCTACATCCTTTCTGTTCATTTTGCTAAGATGTTCTGTTCCTCAATGTTTGTCATCATCATTTGTGAAACACAAGATGTCTAGAATTTGTAGAAAGTTTGAAGGCAGGTTATAGGCCTGTACATCGAGGGGTCTTTAGTGTCACCCTCCTTTGGTAACATGAACGTTCTACCTTCAGTGAGGAAGTAAGGTAAATTTTCTGGATTGTGAAGAAAAATATTGAATTATATTAGCTATATGATGTGAGTGCTTGTAAATTTTTTCAGCCAATAATTGTGCAACCATTTACTGTCTGGGGCTTCCAGTTATGTGCTTTGCTCAAAGCTGCTTGGACAATTTCCGCGGTGATGATTGGTTCACACATTAGAGGGATATCTCGGTGTCTGTCATATTCCATTTCAATCCACGTCCTATCTGGGTTGTGGGACACAGCAAGAACCAGATAGGCTTCCAAGAGTCCTCTTACGTGTGCCTTTGAGGGAAGCTTTGACTCTTTCATATATTTACTACAAGCCCTTACCCTTTGACATATTCCTGTAGAATGCTTTCTGGTTTTGTTAAAAAGAGAATTCTGTTGCTTCTCGTAGTGCAATTCCTGTAGCGTCGAAGGCGTTTTGTTAACGCAAAAGCTTTTGTGTAGGTGTCAAGATGTTCTGTATTGTTGAATTCAAGGCTCGTGCTTCGTATGTATTTTTGTATTGATAAGGATGTTATTCACCTTTCTCCTCAGTTTTTTATGAGGTATTTCCTTTTTTAAATGCGTGAGTCTCCAATATCTCTCTAGTGCTTTCTATAACGATTTCACCAGCCGTCTTTCCCAAGGTGGCATTCTTTTTTCACTTCGATCATTGTGGGCAGTTGCTACGCGGCTGAAAAGCTTGGAACGTTACATCTTGAACCAAACATGCAGCACAAAAATTGCTGTGTGTATCTTCGAAAGATGGTCTTTGTTGTAGATGTTGTGGCAGTACTTTCTCATCAGGACGCTGATTGCTCTTGCTAACTTCTTCGAGCAATTTGTCTGAATGAGATAGCGGTTCAGTGGGTCAGTTCCCTCAAATTCTGCAAGTGCGACTGCAAATTCATTGCGAATTGCACCTCTCACTAGTCTTATCACCCATACTTTCTGATATGCTTGTCCCATTTCATCCTGAGTTTGCACTCCATTGCCCTCAGATACAAGTTCTGAGGAGTTAAGCATTTTTTCACTTCTTCCTTGATTGCTCAAAACTGGTGCAGAGAGGAGATTTTTCTGAACAATTGCTCGCGTCCGCTATTCTCTTGCTCACTAACTTCAGAAATCAGGGAAACGGTGAAGAAATCTTTGATGTAACTTTTGTCGGTAGGCCGTAGTGTCAGTCTCCATTTTGGTAATGGTGTAGTATCACGCATGATGAAGGTATTTATTTTCTGTAGTCCACTTCATCTTCTGCGTTGCCTGCCTGCGGCAGTGGTCTCTGGAAGCAATAGATTGCTTCCTCGATAGGCACTGTCAGCGGCAGGTGCAGCTAAAGATGGAGAATGATGCGGTGCTGCTATGTTTCGGCTTTCGTATGTATATCGGGATTATCTCCCTCGATCAGGCCCGCCTGTTCAGCTCCTGATCACCACCTCGCGATGCTGTACCTCCGCGGTGGCTTCCGCTACAGTTTTACAAGTCACTTACACAAACACAGTACATAGCAACAATATCTTACACAACATTTATAAAATTTACACTTGATTGTATATAAAGAGTTTTTCAACAAATGTTTTATAAATCTGACTCCATAATTCTTCTAACCAAAGAGACATGATTATTATACCGCTTTCTGCATGTTTATTCAAAGTATTTTTTTTATAAGTTCTTCCACTGACTTTACAGTCACCTTTGAGTACAGATATACCAGTTGCTGAGATTACATAGATAGTCAAGCAAAGACCCCTTTAATTAAGAATTCTCGCTCTTCTGCATGTTCAGAGGACCATTCCTTCTCACGACTTGCGCAATGTCTCTATATTTTTCCAGCTTCGTCTGTAGGTGTGTATGATGCTTGTTGTTGTCAACCGACCGCGAAGTCCACAAAGAAGACTCTTCTTGATACCCTGCCCAGATAGTGATATCAGGTCTGTTATGATGGACGGTTTTGTCTGTCAGGATGCTTCTGTCCATACAATTTGTAGGTGGTATTCTCTAGGACCGTTTGGAGGATATTACTATAATATGGTGTTATTTCTCGTGCAGAAGACCGTATTTCTCAGCAAGTTTGGCATGGATAATACGTCCAATGTTGTCATGTCTGAGTTTATATTCAGAGGGACCAGTACACTACAGCCAGTTAGTATATGCTGATTGTTTCAGATCTTGGAACAAATTCTGCAATTTTCATCTACTACTGAAGGGTCTTTAAACTATGTGCTTGAGATAGTTTTTGGTTGGTATCACCTGGTCTTGTATTGCAATAATGAGGCCCTCAGTCTCTGGAAACAGATACCCCACAGTGAGCCACTTGTACGACATGTCTACGTCTACATTTTCATTGGCTATTGCTCGCGGGGTATGCACGTGGAGTGCCTTTCTGCTTCCATTAACCATTTCTGTTTCTGAGTGGACTGTTGCTGGTTCATATCGTTGTGAGGCTGAGAGGTGTAAGATTATCATCAGCTTGTTGTACACTTCATGTAGTTGCGAGATTTGAGCTTTCTTTCAAAATACTCTCTCAGAATTGTAATCTGCTGTGTGTAGATTTAGATGTTTACCATGCCTCGTCCCCCGCTTTTCCTCGGTAACGCGTAACCTTTTGAGTACAGCTCCTGGATGGTGGTATCTAAAGCGAGTCATTTGTACTCTCAAAGATTCTTTCTATAGCATCGATGTCTGTCTTGGTCCATTTCACAACACCTATAGAGTGTGTGAGTACTGGTATAGCATAGGTGTTAATTGCTGTGTAAGTAGTTTTTTGAGTTGAGATGGGTCTCAGAACTGCTTTAGTCTACGCTCAAACTCTGCTTTCAGTTCCTCTTTTATTTTTGTGTGAGGTATAGTTAGGCTTTGCTGAATTCCAAGATATTTGTAAATTCATTCGTGTTTACGGCTGATATTATCTCTTGGTTACTGTTTCATATTCAATGTCAGTTGTGAGCTTTCCTTTCTCACAACTCTGGATCTTATACAAATTAAACTTTTATTTCTTATATTCCACAAAGTTTCCCGCAAACGTGCCATCCCTATATCATAGAACATTTCAGTGATTTCTAATAGTTTTCTCAATCCACGTTTTGCAACAAGAGTAGCGTTTAAGTATCATCCATATAAGCCAAGAATGAGTACTTTATATTTTTGATGCCTTTTAGTTCGATCCCTGTTCATCTTTCCAGTAAATTGATAGTGGTTATTGCTAAACAAAACAAAAAGACTATAACACTGTCTCCCTGAGAATATTCCACGTTTGAGTCTAGTGTCCTCGGTAATCACCTGCTCGTTGACGTAGTGGTGTATTGTATCGTTGGAACACTATTTGTTCATGATGGTTTTGGGAAATGTAGTAATTACGGATTTTATCCTTATGTTGTCTAGTGTTGATAGCCATCTGGCGGGACCATGTCAAAGAACTTTTTTATAATCAATAAAGCACGTGTATATATTGCGGGTCTTTTTGGATGCCTGGGTCATGATTATTATTATTATTATTATTATTATTATTATTATTTTATTATTTAAGAAATGCTAATGTGAAACATGGCGGTCTCTGCTCCAAGAAGATAAGGCCGTATTTAGTGGTAAATATACTATCATGACTGGTTCCATAATCATGGAAATTTATTATTTTTATAAAAGGACGTTATGGTGATTATAATTTTTTTTGATTTATGGCTACCAAACTTTGTTCCGAAGTATTTCAATGTGGAAAACTTTCGGTTTTCGTACTAAAACAATAAAAAAATAATAACTTCTACCTCTCCTTTTGCGATGTAAAATTATTTATCGACTCCACTATAATGCAAACCAAACATTAAACATTACGATAAATTTAAAATTGTTGACGGGACGTTTTGCCGATTTGTTTTTGTCACAAAACTTTAACATCCCATTTTTCTTTCAAAAACTCCGGGACAGGGACTCTAAAAAAGGGACTGTCCCAGCTAATACGAGATGTCTGGTCACCTTAGCCATAACTTATGTATACTGCGTGTCTTTGTCAAAGTGGGCACAAAATATAGACAAGTGCAAGATTCATCTAAATAAAAAAATGATATTCCTTACTCATTTTGAGATTTTTTAATAGACAGATATACTTAAAAACACAAAAATTAGACTGATATTACCCATATATTTATAAAATTAAAATGAAATTATAAATCTGAATCTCTCTTGAGCCAGGAATGGATTCGCGTATTTGTGATAGAGAATCTAATTGTAGCAACATCCAATTATATTATATTATATTATACGCAGAGTGAACCTACATTTACGTCCAGAAGCAAAATAAGGAGTCATCTCAGCATTTGCTCCATGGAAACTGGACAAAAACCTGATCGAGATGGGTGTCATTGACCCGGAAGCTGAAGTACATTCATTGTTACAAGCATATTAAGTCTTTACAAAATTATACAATACAAATGTAAACTAATTCATTATATATCTGTTTTGTTAAAATAAACATTATTTTTCTTCTTATGATAAGTATAGTATCTAATTGTATAGAGTTTCTAACAGTTATGCAGCAGAAATGATTTTACCTTTAACTTAAATTTGTGTACCGACTTCAATTGTGTAATGTCATCTGGCAATGCGTTGTGAAGTAACGTACATTTATTGTTTGTGGATTTCTGGTAGTGAGCTGTTGATACATATACTTGTGATTTCTACGACATGTGTTGTAATTATGAATATCAATATTGCATGAAAATATGTTTCCATCGTTAAGTAAGTCAGTTTTCAAAAACATTACAGATTCGTAAATAAATAGGCAAGGCAATGGTAAGATTCCAAGCTCAATGAAGAGGAGCTTGCATGGATCACATGGATGGCATTTTTTCTTCATTCGAATAATTTTCTTTTGCGATCTAAAGGTTTTGCTACTACATGAAAAGCTTCCCCAGAGTATTATGCTATATCTTAGGGGGAATGCACATTTGCAAAATACACGCAACGAGCTCCATGACGACTGACAGAATTTGATAGAATTATGAATGAATAACATAATGAACTTAATTTAGTGTTTAATTCTGTTATAAGTGCATTCCATTTAGGTTTGACTGAATTGAGAGACCTAGAAATTTTGTTACCTTAAATCAGCTAATTGCATATCGTTCATTTTCAATGGAGCCTGCTATTGCTGATTATAAACGCAAAAATGCATTGAAACGGTTTTTCCTTCGTTAACTATTAATTTGTTATTACAAAATCAATTTGAAACTTCTGAAATCGTACTATTTATTGTTTCTTTTTTGCAAAGAACTTTCGTTTACTCGGGAAAAAGAACCGTTCTTCCGTTTTTAATAGACGAAGCCATATTGTTTACGTACAACAGAAAAAGGATAAGACCTGAGATCGAACCTTACGGGACCCCTTATTCAATTGGTAAAGAATCGCAAAGATAAATAAATAATGTCCCAGACAGTATATTCTTTCGTACTATACTGTATTTCTACTCTTTGAAATCGATGTTGAAGGTACGATGTTATCCAATCTTGGGCGATACCACAAATTCCATGAGAAGGTAATTTTGATAGCAAGATGTTATGATCAATAACGTCAAAAGCTCGCGAAAGATCTCAAAATATGGGTATTTCATTTCGGCCCGTTGATGAAGCAACATCTTTAAGAAAAGAAAAATGGCCGTTTCCGTAGATTTTGATTTTCTAAAACCGTGTTGTGAGTCTGAAAACGCTTCGTTTTTCCCGAGAAAAGTTTCCATTCGCGTATAGAAAAGCCTTTCTAATATTTTTGAGAATCTTGACAAAAGAGAAATTGGCCTGTAATTTTGAATTTCATATTTGTTTTGTTTTTTAAAAATGTGCTTAATTTTTACTGTTTTGAAAATATCTGGAAATATTTCTGTGCATAAAGAAGAATTGAAAATTATGAGTTAAGGGGAGTATATAAGCATCTACACAAGTGTTCAATAAACAATCCGGAAATTCATCTAAACCAGGTGAATGTTTATTTTTTAGTTTACTGACTATTCTCAGGATTTTGTTAGAAGTTTTGGAAATAAACGTCGTGTCGAAAATTGTTTGAGAAGGGAATGATGTTGAATTTTGTGATTTTAGTCCCTTCGTGAGTTCAGCCGCAATTCTAGAAAAGTGTTGGTTGAAGAGATTTGCAACTTTTCCGGATTACTTGCTTCTCTTACATTATCCTCAAACAACATTCTCTATTAAGTACCGAAATGTAGTAGTCGTATTTTATACGATAAACCACATTGCTTTAGTTTTGTTACTAGCATTCAAAATAGCCTGATTATCATTATTTTTGCCTGAACTATTACTTTCTCTAAAATTATCTTGTAATCTCGGAAGTAGACATGGAAATCGGTTGATACGTTATGGTGTTTAGAAAAAAGTAATGAGAACGTTTATTTTTCTTTTTTTAACAGCTTGCTTCCTAAAATGACAATAAGAAAGAAATATTCCAATTTATTGAATTTATCTGAACAAAATGCTTTTCAAAGAAAGGTTGGATCGTTTATCAAAATATTACATTTTTTTATTACATGAGGCCTTTTAGTTGGAGGCGGGGGAATGGTTGTTACGACATGATTCATTATTGACACGTGTTCCAATGATATATGCCAGTCAAATTCTATGCAACTATAAAACTGAATAATCTTCACAGATATTTATTCATTTCATTACACAACATTCGAATGTGTGATTTAACTAGAACTACAATATTTTTTTAATAGCAAAATTTCCAAAATTTTGAACCTTGTTGATTCGCATATAACATCGATGGATAAAATAACCAACATGAGAGAATATTCCAGTACGTGTCAATATAACTAAACAGCATTGTGTTTAACAATAATATTAAAGTGTTGACCATGAAGACTACATGAAATGTACAACCTGCATACAACAAAATGTTGCGTTTCTCTTGCTTTTCTTCTGCTGACAGTTGCACACTCAGTAACAGTCTTGGTAACATAAACATATTGATTTGTTATTTTCACGTTTTGTACTCCATATCGTATATGTTAACGAAACTGCTTTACCCTCAACAAAATATTGACCGTCAGACATTGAAATACGTTATAATAAGTCTTTGATAATTCTTAATATATATATTTTTCTTTCCGTACGTATGTTTTCCTTCGAACATTGGTCCCACTGTGTGGTTAAACGGAAGTTGTTGTGCGATGATGTGTGTTTGTTGTTATGCTTTGGATGGCAGGATAAGTAGTTCGACTTAAGCGACAGGTTGTGGGGCTGGGATCTTCAGGTGGTTAATGGAGTGATAATGGCACTTGTGATATGTATTTTTCTTTCGTTATGTGTGTCAGTTTTTGGAATTTCCAATCAACGTCTGTGCGTCGACGCTAAATGCAAAGGTAAATTTAATGTGCTGAATGGGTCTTTAATCTTGGTATTTGTGTGCAAGTGTATTAAATTTGTTAATGTTCATGTCATTGTTGATTTTGAAACATGCAATGAATATGCATGTCACACAAACTATATTGTGCGGACTGACATTTATAAATAGGATTGATGGCATGACACTTCACTTTATTGGGTTATGGATACATACTTCTTGATAGTGCTTCACTCATATGTTGCATTGTCTTTGGGTAGTGCAGGTTTAACATGACAAATGTGAGAAGTAATTCATTTGGGTAAAACATTGTTGACAAATATTCGAGATATTCCCTGATGTAGAACAATTGTTAGATCTCATATGCCAAGTATAATTTACTTTCATATGCTTTGTTTTCTACCTTAATAAGTAAGGTACAAAAGCTCCTTTTTCTGAGGTTATTGTTCAATAATGACCTGCACAGTAGTGTGAAATTGTAAATTTGTCATAAAATGCAACATTTTGTAACATTATTGCCTTTTTACAATAATCATAAAACTTGCTTGCTGTCTTGTTACTACATTCTAGAAATACTAAATTTGTGCTAGTTGGGCGAGAGAATGTCATTTTCTATTATGAGAAGGGAAACATAAGGAATTGTGTATGATTCGGCTTTATTTGAAATCTAATACAACAGTCAACATTTCAGGAAAATGAAAAATTATTCAATATCAGAGAAATGTTTTTGGAACATGACTGTCTGACATACTGGAAACATAAGGAATTGTGTATGATTCAGCTTTATTTGAAATTGCCGCTTTAGAACTAATTTTTAATGTTCAGTACATTTCTGTAATATATTTTTATATTGATGTGTATTTTTGGAAACCATTTAATTAATTTTGCTTTCAATTACCTTTTATGACTTTCTATATAACAGTCATGTTCCAAAAACTTTTCTCTGCGATTGAATAATTTTTTATTTTCCTGAAATGTTGACTGTTGTATTAGATTTTTTGTACTATGTTAATGTGCTTCCTTGTATTGTACTGAATTTATGACAAAAAATATTCTTTCTGAAAAGTTCTGGATCGAGTGTCATATTTCAAAAACATTACTCACCTATTCAAATTTGTTTGATTTGTGATGGGTGGAGATGTTTTTAACCCAGTATTAAGAATTCTTCTTTTACGTTTTGGTAACTTTATATCACAGAATATCTCATAACTATAAAAGTCATTCCCCAAAGAAGAGCAGAGATTGAGGTAAATGTAAAAGAGTATGTTCAAAATCCTATGAAAATGATACGTAGAAAGAATTGAACACATAATTTGTGTTTTACATTATTATTAGCTTCTGAATTATGAGTGATATTGCCAGCAATTGAGGTGAATGTGATTTCAATTTTGTGTTTCTGAAGACTTTGAACTAATTAATTACCTATAAAAATCAGTTCTGAAATTGGATACATTTCTCTAGATTAACAGCATGTTTTGATATTCCCAGTAGTTAAAATATTTATACATACAGAAAAACTATTAGATGTTGAATTTTTGTCTGTCGTAAAAGGTGTTACTTAACAGTTGGTTAACCAATTATGTGTCAGATTTAATTAACTCAGAACCTTAGACCTTTTGTAAATCTCAAAAGTTGATTTCTTTACCCCCATCTCTATTAATCCTTTTTTATATGTTAGGCACTGGATGGCATAGATGACACAATACTACTCGTTTTTAAGCAAAATTTTCAAATTTGTACAGTATTTTTGGTTCAAAACTTTTATATTTTCATTGTGTTTTGATACTAATTTTATGTTTACTTAATATCCATTTTGATGTGATTTGACGATCTAGTATTGAAAAATTAGTCTGAAAATTTGAGCTGCACTATTCTGCAATAGCAAAAAGTGATTCAATTAATGTTTTTCCACTCATTCATGTCAACCTTTTGGTATTTCACTATGTTGTTACAATGGCTAGGTAAGTTATTGTATTCTTAAATATGTCACGTATTTTGTACTTCTGTACTATAGACTAAGAGGGGTTGTTTCAGTGAAGCCAAATATATAGGGTGTTCAGGGAGGAAACAATGAAACTGAGAAAATAAGCTCATAAGACCATTTAAGTAGATTTTGTTTAATAAACTTTCAATATTTCACATGGCTGAAAGTAAATAAGTTATCAAAAATAGGTTTAAAAAAAGATTTCCTATGCAACAATTTGCATTTCAGAAACATGTAAATTGTTTTACATGTAATTTATTTACAACGGAAGTGAATATATTTGTTCACAAAGAAACATTAATACAGAAATAAAAAAAAACAAAATTGTGTAAATTGGGTGCTTTCTTATTTCTGGGTTAATTTTTTTCGTGACAAATATATATGCACTTCCTTTGTAAATAATAAATAGTTTACATGTTTCTGGAGAGTTTGTTTCTGAAATGCAAATTACTGCATAGTAAATATTTTTTCAAACTAACTTTTGAGTACTTATTGTGGCTCGGTTATTTGAAATATCAGAGTTTATTAGACAAAATTTGCTTAATATTATCTTAAGAGCTTATTTTCAATGTTTCATTGTTTCCTCCCAGAACATCCTGTGTGGATCTATCCTATGTTAGTTTCAACAATTGCATTATGAAAAACAAGAACACATACAGGACTATTTAAAAACTGAAGGTAACTTTGTTATAAAACGTTTTCAATTAAATTTCTGTGACCCAAAAACCGCAATTGGCTAGATAGTTTCAATTTTAGTATACTGAAACTGAACTTTGTTCATTAAGTACAATTCTTTGGCAATTTAATATGTTGTGGTTCACCAGGAAACAAATCAATCAATAGTAACACTGCAAGGGTTTGAGATTAAATTAATTTTTGTTTTATCTATGGAATATATTAAACCTATAAACAATGTAGAAATATTTTCATTAATTAAGGAAGCCCATTTTGTTTATTTTGGACCAAAATTTGATATTAAAAGCAATAACTGTATTTATCATAAAAAATACAACTGTGAAAACCTTCATTTATATATGAACATAAAGAGTGAAAGCACCCAGAATAATAATTGCAAATCTCAACCTACCTTGAAAATTTGTGATAGAAGATGACTGTTCGCACCTGTCATCTACTATTCATATTCTGAAGTGTATAATGAATTGGAGTATGAAAAACTCATGTTCAACCTTGAAAGTTTGTAAATATAAACTTACTCAGAGTGAATAAATATATCCTATGCTGTGCTTTTGTCTATGCCAATTTTTGTAAAGTGACACCAGAAGTACAGTGGAGAAAGAAAGATAGATCACGCTAATTAAAATTATTCATAAAAATATTAAAATATAAACCACCCATGTATAATAATTTTGAAAAAATCTCATTCATGATGATATTCTAATTGAAGAACAGAAAATTGCAAAAACTTATTTGAAAATTATTTGAAGCACTTCTACTTACAAATACAATAAATTAAGATAAATTTGAAATGTATATGTGATATTCAAATTTGCGACTTTTAACCCACTTGTTTTTTTTCACATTTTCTCATGTCTGTAATGCTAGAACTGAAACAGTAGTCTCTTGAGTAATATGGAAGTACATAGGTCTTGTCCTGGATGGCCGAGGTTGTTAAGTGGCTGGTTCATCACGTGAAACCACGAGGTTGCCGGTTTGAGTATCACATGGGGATTTTAATTTGATGAAAGTGTTGTAGAAAACAATTCGGGATTCGAGGAACTTTATTGAAAACATATTTGAGCATTTCTACCAATGCACCTTGTAATGCTACCTTGTAATGCAATTGCCTTGTAATGCTACCTTGTAATTGCTACCTTGTAATGCAAGCATTACATGTGCAAATAAACCGAGCGTCTCTGTACATGCTTTTGCAGTTTGTAACTTTCAAACATTTTTTCAACTTTCTTTTGCGATTTGTAAAACATATGTCACGTCAAATCAATTGTTGAGTTTCTGAATATATGTATGAACCGATTGAAGTAAACTAATGAATCTATCGATATGAAATTTAAAATCATTATGAACACTAGCCAAGTGGCCAACTTGGATATCCCTAACGGTTCCGAAGTTATTACTTTCTCGCCTTACGAATTCTTCGTAAGAAATTTCGCCAGAGAAGTTGTAGTAGCTAGCGGGTTCTGGTAATAAAAAAGTGGATAAATCCTGTTGCTAAATTTAAGGGAAAAAACCTCTAACTCTTGGTGTAGCCAGAATCCATGTTTTGTTGTTTCTTCACACCGAAAAATCTATTGACGGCAAAATGTCCGTTTGTCTGCCCGTGTGTAGTTAACGCTAGCACCTAAATCGTTCAGCTGATTTTCTTCAAAATTGATATTCCCTAGTTGATCTTAACGGACTGGAGGCTTTGGGAGTTTCTAACAGATATTTTGATTGTTGAAGTTTTTTTTTTTTTTACATAAATCGAGCATTTGCCTTTTTATACCTTTGTCAGAGTTCGAACTATGCGGCACTTTTTGGCGTAGCGGCATGAGTGCCGGCAGATTAACTATGAGGATCTGAGTTCAAGTCTCGGCGCAGAAAAATAATTAGCTGCTTGACAACACTTTTGCTGGTTAAGTTGTAGTATAATGTTGCGGAGCTTTTAGAAACAAAGCGAGAAAGTATGTGATTTGGCAATACCACTAGGTTAAATTTGCCCCTCCCCCTTAATCCCGCCACTGCTGATGAGAGATATTATATTTAATATCATTTGATTCTTCAAATAAGTTGCTATGAATTGAAAGAAGGAAAATATTTTAACGTATAACTTCAATACTTAAAAAAAACAAAAAATAAAAAAAAAAAACTATGCCTGCGAAATTGTTTCCATAAGAGGCTAAGTAAATAAAACTTATTTCATATAAACATATTTGGGCGGTAAGGTTCAGATATTTTTTGGAGGGGAGGGGGCGAGTACTTCAATTTGAGCGATCGAACATACTGCCTTAAGGACCGAATTGATAGTAGTTTCTTATTATTATTCTATTTCTTATTATATTCTTATTTCTTCCTTAAGTAAGAGATCCGATTCATAAAGAGTCCTTATTTTGAAATTAGTGACAATGAGCAACCACTCATTCGTAAGTAGGCGGCTCCACACGTTCGGCGATTCTCGAGTAGTGTGGACGGGGTATTTGCGATTCGCCGAGCGCCGAACATTCGGTATTCGCCCTATCCACCGCGTGTCGGTCTTGAAGACACATCAAAGGTAGCGAGCATTCTCCGAGCACATCGCTGTTCGAAATTGGGCGAACTGTCGCTCGCAACTTCGCGAATGCCGAATATGTGGAGCGTAGTAAACTATACTGAAGTATCTGTTCGAACTGTGATATCAATTAAAAAAGAAGGATTTGAAGCC